>JADEYB020000378.1:14426-54283 GCA_015832495.2 Alces alces
CTATGGAGAACAGTGTGGAGATTCCTTTAAAAACTGGAAATAGAACTGTCATATGACCCAGCAATCCCACTCCTGGGCATACACACCAAGGAAACCAGATCTGAAAGAGACACGTGCACCCCAATGTTCATCGCAGCACTGTTTATAATTGCCAAGACATGGAAGCAACCTAGATGCCCATCAGCAGATGAATGGATAAGGAAGCTATGGTACATATACACAATGGAATATTACTCAGCCGTTTAAAAGAATTATAGGCTCTGTATTCTGCTACAAGTAAAACACCACTGAAATAGAATTGCCCCCACACTGTCCTCTCTTTGGCACATTCATCATTAAAGTCTAAAACTTTTGTTCATTATGATAGGTGCTGGGCAAAACATGCAAATCTGGTGACCTGGAGGTGATTCTCTGTGAACAAATTGTAACCTGACCTTCCCTGAAAGCCTGATGAATGTGATGAATGTGCTTGGTAAAACGTAAAGGCCTACTGTGGTGTGAATCATTGTTCACACCATTCCAGGAGGCAGGAATAGTGGAACGCTGGCAGCGAGACTCTTCTAACAGGGCCTTAACTCCAGATGGCTGTGAACCTTCACCTCCCAGATCAATCTGTCTTAAGGTAGGGGCAGCCACTGCTTTTACTCCTTATCAGTAGGACACAGGGCTATCTTTGCCTAAGACCTGCATGAACTGAATAAGCTTACTCACATTAGAAAAAAAAGAAGTTGACAACCAAGGATTACAGGAGATCAGGGCCTGGAAAGTCCAGCAGAGAACACTGGAAGCTGCATGGCAATCCATAGGGAGCACATGGGGAGTATAGGGAGTATGTTTCTTAGTTGCAGACAGACACGGTGGAAATATGTTTGGGGAAAATTAGCAGAGAAACAGGAGGCAGAGTTGCTTGGAATATCTAGAATGAAGATCAAGGAGGCAGAGTTGGAGGTAACCACAGGAACCCCCAGCTGAGGTGATGAGACCTGAGGCTATTAAACAGTCTAAGTGGGAGTGGAGAAGCAAAGAATAGACAAGCTTCTGGAAGGAAAACCCGACCAGATGGGAACGGAAGATGAGAGAGGATTCGGGCAGGGACGGTCCTTTTAAAACACAGCCCCACACAGTTTTGGTGCTCAGTGCCTTTGTCTAGGTTAAGATAATGTTGAAACTTCCATCCAGTAAACACCCTTGCCGTTATTCAAACAAAAGAAAAACAGGGAAATATTATTAAATTTTAGGAAACAAATTCTGGGAAACCAAACAAGGAACTTTGGGCTTTACACTTCAATGCTAACTCCTTTTGCATCAGGGCTGAACTAATACCCCAACAGGTTGCTAGGAGAAATTATCTTGAAAAACATGTTTAAACAAAAGACAGTATTAAGGCCTTCATCATTTACAGAGTGACCTGGTTCAAAGGAAGTCCATTTAGATGTAATGGGTGGATGTACAGGAGTTCATAGATTTACTCAGAATACATCTGAAATATTCCCTCAGTGTAATACCTTAATCGATTCATGGGAAGGCTTTTCTAAATAATTAGAAGAAAAATAATAGAGTAACGCCCACCTTTCACTTCAGTTCAGTTCAGTACAGTTGCTCAGTTGAGTCTGACTCTTTGTGACCCCATAGACTGTACCATGCCAGGCCACACTGTCCAACACCAACTCCCAGAGATCACTCAAACTCATGTCCATTGAGTCGGTGATGCCATCCAACCATCTCATCCTCTATCATCCCCTTCTCCTCCCACCATCAGTCTTTCCCAGCATCAGGGTCTTTTCAGATGAGACAGTTCTTCACATGAGGTGGCCAAAATATTGAAGTTTAAGCTTCAGCATCAATCCTTCCAATGAATATTCAAGACTGCTTTCCTTTAGGATGGACTTGTTGGGTCTCCTTGCAGTCCAAGGGATTCTCACGAGTCTTCTCCAACATCACAGATCAAAAGTATCAATTCTTTGGCACTCAGCTTTCTTTGTAATCCAATTCTCACATCCATACATTACTACTGGAAAAACCATAACCTTGACTAGGTGGACCTTTGTTGGCAAAGTAATCTCTGTACTTTTTAATATGCTGTCTAGGTTGGCCATAACTTTTCTTTCAAGGAGTAAGCCTCTTTTAATTTCATGGCTGTAGTCACCATTTGCAGTGATTTTGGAGCCCAAAAAAATAAAGTCTGCCACCATTTCAAATATTTCCCCATCTATTTGCCATGAAGTGATGGGACCAGGTGCCATGATCTTAGTTTTCTGAATGTTGAGTTTTAAGCCAACTTTTTCACTCTCCTCTTTCACTTTCATCAAGAGGCTATTTAGTTCTTCACTTTCTGCCATAAGGTTGGTGTGATTTGCATATCTGAGGTTATTGATATTTCTCCTGGCAATCTTGATTTCAGCCAGTGCTTCATCCAGCCCGGTGTTTCTCATGATGTACTCTGCATATAAGTTAAATAAGCAGGGTGACAATATACAGCCTTGACGTACTCCTTTCCCTGTTTGGAGCCAGTCTGTTGTTCCATGTCCAGTTCTAACTGTTGCTTCCTGACCTGCATACAGATTTCTCAAGAGACAGGTCAGGTGGTCTGCTATTCCCATCACTTTAAGAATTTTCCACAGTTTGTGGTGATCCACACGGTCAAAGGATTTGGCATAGTCAATAAAGCAGAAGTAGATGCTTTTCTGGAACTCTCTTCCTTTTCGGATAATCCAACGTATGCTGGCAATTTGATCTCTGGTTCTTCTGCCTTTTCTAAAACCAGCCTGAACATGTGGAAGTTCACAGTTCATGTACTGTTGAAGCCTAGCATGGAGAATTTTGAGCATTACTTTACTAGAATGTGAGACAAATGCAATTGTGTGGTAGTTTGAGCATTCTTTGGTATTGCCTTTCTTTGGGATTGGAATGAAAACTGACAACTTCCAATCCTGTAGCCACTGCTGAGTTTTCCAGGTTTGCTGCCATATTGAGTGCAGCACTTTCATAGCATCATCTTTTAGGATTTGAAATAGCTCAACCGGAATTCCATCACCTCCACTAGCTTTGTTCATAGTGATGTTTCCCAAGGACCACTTGACTTCGCATTCCAGGATGTCTGGCTCTAGGTGAGTGATCATACCATGGTGATTATGTAGGTCGTGAAGATCTTTTTTTGTATAGTTCTTTTGTGTATTCTTGCCACCTCTTCTTAGTATCTTCTGATTTTTTAGGTCCATAACGTTTCTGTCCTTTATTGAGCCCATCATTGCATGAAATGTTCCCTTGGTACCTCTAATTTTCTTGAAGAGACCTCTAGTTTTTCCCATTCTACTGTTTCCCTGTATTTCTTTGCACTGATCACTGAGGAAGGCTTTTTTATCTCTCCTTGCTATTCTTTGGTACTCTGCATTCAAATGGAAACATCTTCCTTTTCCCCTTTGCTTTTCGCTTCTCTTCTTTTCACAGCTGTTTGTAAGGCCTCCTCAGGCAGCCATTTTTCTTTCTTGCATTTCTTTTTCTTGGGGATGATCTTGATCCCTATGTCCTGTACAGTGTCACGAACCTCTGTCCATAGTTTATCAGGCACTCTATCAGATCTAATCCCTTGAATCTATTTGTCACTCCCACTGTACAATTGTAAGGGATTTGATTTAGGCCATACCTGAATGGTCTGGTGGCTTCCCCTACTTTCTTCAATTTAAGTCAATTTCACAATAAGGAGTTCATGATCTGAGCCACAGTCATCTCCCAGTCTTGTTTTTGCTGACTGTATAGAGCTTCTCCATCTTTGGCTGCAAAGAATATAAGCAATCTGATTTCAGTGTTGACCATCTGTTGATGTATATGTGTAGAGTCTGCTCTTGTGTTATTCGAAGAGGGTGTTTGCTATAACCAGTACATTCTCTTGGCAAAACTCTATTAACCTTTGCCTTGCTTCATTCTGTACTCCAAGGCCAAATTTGCCTTTTACTCCAGGTAGTTCTTGACTTTGTACTTTTGCATTCCAGTCCCCTATAATGAATACACTGCTTTTTTGGGTGTTAGTTCTAGAAGGTCGTCATAGAACCATTTCATTTCAGCCTTTTCAGCATACTGGTAGGGGCATAGACTTGGATTACCGTGATATTGAATGGTTTGCCTTGGAAATGAACAGAGATCATTCTGTCATTTTTGAGGTTCCATCAAAGTACTGCATTTTGGACTCTTTTGTTGACTATGATGACTACTCCATTTCCTCTAAGGGATTCTTGTCCACAGTAGTAGATATAATGGTCATCTGAGTGAAATTCACCCATTCCAGTCCATTTTAGTTTGCTGATTCCTAAAATGTCAACGTTCACACGCACCTTTACTATTTCCTTTTTACCAGTCAATGAGCAGAAGGTAAATAAGTTGGCAGGGATGCGTGGAGTGAGATGCCCATGGCCCTTTAAACCTGTGGTTCTGGCCTTTAGCTGCGAGCTCAAGATCACATGGCAATGAAGGTGATTCAACACTATGGTGGTAGACCACTGGCTGACTCATATAAATCCTTTAAGACAGCAATACTTCTTAGGATTAACGCACTAATGCCATGGTCCAGCCCCGGCAGGTCCAGGAATACCCAAGGGATAAGTGGCATCGGTGAGGAAGAAGATAGACACACACAGAAGGTTGCGTAGAAGAGGTAGCTTTTTTTATTTTTAGGATAGCTCAGTTTTTATAGAATGAATGTTACCTCACCCTTAAGTCACCACATATTACATTAGACATTGGTTTCGTGCTCCTGTCAATATTTTTCTTTCCCATGTTTTTCCCCTATGCATTCATCTAAAACATTTCCAATTACAGCATTTTTTTCTTAAATGTCCTGTACATTAATCTTCTTGCCTCAATGGCCTAACATTTTCATTCTAACAAAACAATGTTCTACAAATCTCAGGTATAGTGTAAATTCTTTGGACAATAAAAAAATACATGGGAAGGGTCACAGTAACATGTTTGACATTTCTGAGTATAGTACCATGAGAAAAACCTTGATATTTTTATTTACCTAAAATTACAAAGTTTCAATTTACAATGATTAACTATTAAACAGCAAAAACACCTCTAAAGCAGCAAAACACCTCTATTAATAGTGAGATAATGGCAGTGAAGCTGGTTAACATAAATCTTCTATTGAAATCCTATGTACCCCATTTCCTAACTCTACAAAAATACCCATAATCTTCCATGTTGTTTAAAGAAAGGGAAGCAATGAACAAATAGCAGCAAAGAAATAGCAATAATGAAAATCCTCTCAACCAAGGAGCAAGTAAACTGAAGCAGTATATCTACTTCTAAATCTAAATGCCTCTACTCTTTTCTATTCTAGAACATTATAATCTTTTAAGTAAGCAGCCAAACTATACCTGTGACCTTTTCTTTTCTGACTTGATGTTTATGGTCATGTCCTGAGGCAGAGCAATCATGAGCATTTCTAAATAGGCTTGAACTTTTCCAGGGAGGCCTTATTACTATATATTATATTTCCAAAAATTAATAGAAAGCCCAACAACAGTAAGACAGAAGGAGGAAAGGGACATACCGGGCCCCCGGGACAACCTCAAGGGGAAGAGCTGCCTTGCAGATTCCTTTTTCGTCCCGTGACCTTGTCCTGGCCCAGGCACATCCTGGTGATTCCTGAGGGGACATATTTGGCTCCTGGGGCAGCCCCATGTGAGGAAGAGCTGCCTTGCAGGTTCCTCTCTCGTCCCGTGACCTTGTCATGGCCTGGGTGCATCCCGGCGGCTCCCGACACACTAACAGAAAATGATTCACAAAAGAGGCAACAGAGAAATAGCTTCTGTGACAAAACCTTTCCTCCTGGGGCAAAGACAAGTGATCCTGTCACCAAACCAGCTGCAGAGGCTACATGTTACATGCACAGTCAGGTGAGGTCTGGCTAACACATTCATCCACAGCCTTGTGCCAGGGCTCCTCATTCCAGAACTGTGGGCCTGGCTGTAAACAGCTTTCAGGGGGTTAAGGGAGCCTAGAAGGTTGAAAGGTACTCAATGTGGAATGTCTGTAGCATTGTTCTGAGTAGTCACTGAGAAGACTTCAACCTTTGACATACTCAACACCAGCCTGAGAGCAACGAGAAAGGGCTTAGGGTCAGCGGGCTTAGCAGAGGCTTTACTGCACACTCAGGGCAGCTTGCATTGTTCCTCAGAAGTCTGTTTCTCTCATAGTCGCTTGGACACCTATTCAGAAGCAACTCCCCCAACTGCACCCCCGTGGACCATGAAAACTTCACAGCAGGTATTAGAGCAGCCCCATAAGGAAACATGCGGCTCAGGCCTAAGACAACTTACTAAAACCACCCCACCCTGATACAAACACACTTACCCATCATGGAGATGTGATGCAAGAGCACAGGCTAAGCAAAGCCAATGAGGACACGGTGGGAGGAGAGGAGGGAGAGGGTGAGATGCATGGAGAGAGTAACATAGAAATTTACAAGACCACATGTAAAATAGATAGTCAATGGGGATTTGCTCTTATGACTCAGCGAACTCAAACAGGGGCTCTGCAACAGACTGAAGGGTGGGATGAGGAGGGAGATGGGAGGGAGGTCGGGAGGGAGAGGACATGGGTGTACTTATGGCTGATTCTTGTTGATATATGACAGAAAACCACAAATTCTATAAAGCAATTATCCTTCAATTAAAAAAATGTTTTTAAGCCCATAAGTACTGAAAAGATTGGAGTTTTGTGTTCATAGAAGAAAAAATGCAGCATAGTTGATTTGATGCAAAGGCATTTCCACAAGACAGGACATTAGAACACCTTTTCCTGCAAGGAAAGCCCTAGGGTTCACCAGTCGATAAACCGCTTACCACCTTACCACAGAAAGAATTGGATGCAGTGTTGTTGCTTAGTCACTAAGACATGTCTGACTCTTTCATGACCCCATGGACTGTAGCCCACCAGGCTCCTCTGTACATGGAATTCTCCAGGCAAGAATACTGGAGTGGATTTCTAGTTCCTTTTCCAGGGGATCTGCCCAACCTCGGGACTGAACCTGCATCTCCTGCATTGGCAGGCAGATTCTTGACCATTGAGCCACCAAGAAAGCCCCAATCCAGTATATCATCTTGTTAAATTAGAAACCACAGCATCATCTTTAAATATGGGCATTTCATATGCACACACAGGTAGCTAGAAGCAGGTGGCCTTAGTTTTGGTTCCTCCAGAATCACAACCTAAAATAAGAATTCTAGGGCAAATAATTTCCTTGGGAGATGTGCTTTGCAGAGGAAGGATGGAGAGCTTCCATAAAGATAGGAAGGGAGCCAAGAAAAAGTGCATTTGAAGAAAGATTATGGGAGCTTAATCCTGCTGGACAACTCTGCAAGCCTATGGAGAGTTATATGTTTTATCATGTTTGATGATGAGGGAGCTGGGGTATTTATACTCCAGTTCCTAAGGGTCATGAGGCATCAATTCTCTGGCATTTTCAGTCTGCCCTGAGCACTGACAAACTAGGTTTCAGGCACAAGGAAAAAGCCTCCAAGCTACTGACGAGATGCTGGCAGTTTAATGCCTGGCTGGTATGTGCCTCAGCCACAAGTGAGAGGGGACGTGGGCAGGATCTGCTACACAGGTCTTAATCAGAAAATCTCCCAAATATTAGGCCAGGAGACAGAGTTTTTAGGCAAACATGTTGTTTCTCCCAAAGTATATTTTTCTCCCATTTCCTTCAAGCAGATCCCCATTTCCCATTTTCTGGAGTCATATCATTAGGAAGAGGCAAAGGTCCAAAAGGAGAGGCAGGTATTAGTTTGCTAGGGCTGCCAGAACAAAGTGTCACAGACTGGGTAGCATGCACAGTGGAAATTCATTTACTTTAAAAAAAATAATTTTATTTGTTGATTTATTTTTTGCTTTGCTGGGTCTTTGTTGCTGCACAGGCTTTTCTCTAGTTATGGCGAATGGTGGTTACTCTCTAGCTGTGGTGTGCAAGCTTCTCATGGTGGTGGCTTCTCTTGTTGCAGAGCATGGGTTCCAGGGCACACAGTCTACAACAGTTTCGGCTCCCAGGTTCTAGAGCACAGGCTCAACAGTTGTGGTGCATGGGGTAGTTGCTTTGTGGCATGTGGGATCTCCTCAGATCAGGGATCAAACCTGTGTCTTCTGCATTAGCAGGCTGGTTCTGTACTACTGAGCTACCAGGAAAGCCCCAGAAATTCATTTTCTGACAGTTCTTAAGGCTGGAACTCCAAGATGAAGCTGTCAGCAGGTCAGGTTTCTCCTGAAGCCTCTCTCCTTGGCTTGTAGATGGTGGCCTCCATCCTGAAGCTTCAGATGTCACCTTCCCTGTGCATGCCCAACTCTGAGTCACTTTATGTTTCCATCCTTCCTCTTCTTATAAGAACCACAGTCAGAATGAATTAGGGCCCACTCGTATAACCTTATTTAACCTTATTACCTTTTTAAAGTCCCTATCTTCAAACAGAAGCACATTCTGAAGTGCTGGGGTTAGGGCCGCTGCTGCTGCTGCTGCTGCTAAATCGCTTCAGTCATGTCCGACTCTGTGCGACCCCATAGACCACAGCCCACCAGGCTCCCCCGTCCCTGGGATACCCAAGGCAAGAACACTGGAGTGGGTTTCCATTTCCTTCTCTAATGCATGAAAGGGAAAAGTGAAAGTGAAGTCGCTCAGTTGTGTCCGACTCTTAGCGACCCCATGGACTGCAGCCTACAGGCTCCTGTATCCATGGGATTTGCCAGGCAAGAGTACTGGAGTGGCCTGCCATTGCCTTCTCCGTTAGGGCCGCAACATGTGAATTTGGAGAGGGGCACAAAATTCAGCCTATGACAGAGAGTAATAAGCATATTCATCACTTAGATTTGTAAAAGTTCTATTGAGAAGGAAACCAGTGTTTTTACCAGGCTCAACCAAACAATTGCAGGCAAAAAACAAATAGGTGGAACTTTAACTGCTCTCTTAATTTGGAAGAGACCTTTCACGAGTTTCTTGGGATCTCAGTTCAGGATGTGAGGATCACTTGCAATAAGATCAGCCTTGCCTTTCAGTAAATCTTAGCTCTATTGTATTAAATACTGAAATGCAGAAATGGTAAGGACCTAACAGAAGCAGAAGAGATTTAGAAGAGGTGGCAAGAATACACAGAACTATACAAAAAACGTCTTAATGACCAGATAATCACGATGGTTTGATCACTCACCTAGAGCCAGACATCCTGGAATGCAAAGTCAAGTGGGCCTTAAGAAGCATCACTAAAAAGAAAGGTAGTGGAGGTGATGGATTTCCAGCTGAGTTATTTCAGTCTTAAAAGATGATGCTATGAAAGTGCTGCACTCAATATGCCAGCCAATTTGGAAAACTCAGCAGTGGCTACAGGACTGGAAGTTGTCAGTTTTCATTCCAATCCCAAAGAAAGGCAATGCCAAAGAATGTTCAAACTGTTGCACAATTGTGCTCATGTCACATGCTAGCAAGTTAATGCTCTAAATGCTCAAACTCCTTCAAGCTAGGCTTCAACAGTATGTGAACTGAGAACTTCCAGATGTACAACCTGGATTCAGAAAAGGCACCAGAGGAACCAGAGGTCAAATAGCCAACATCTGTTGGATCATAAAAAAGCAAGAGAATTCCAGAAAAACATGTACTTCTGCTTCACTGACCATGTTATAAAGCCATTGACTGTGTGGATCACAACAAACTGTGGAAAATCCTTAAAGCGATGGGAATACCAGACCACTTTCTTTGCCTCCTGAGAAACCTGTATGCAGATCATGAAGCAACAGTTAAAACTGGACATGGAACAATGGACTGGTTCAAAATTGGGAAAGGAGTATATCAAGGCTATATATTGTCACCCTGCTTATTTAACTTCTATACAGAGTACATCATGTGAAATGTTGGGCTGGATGAAGCATGAGCTGTAATCAAGATTTCTGGGAGACATATCAATAACCTCAGATATGCAGATGACACCACCCTTATGGTAGAAAGTGAAGAGGAACTAAAGAGCCTCTTGGTAAAAGTGAAAGAGGAGAGTGAAAAATCAGGCTTGAAACTCAACATTCAAAAAATGAAGATCATGGCATAATTTTATGTCAAATAGATAGGGAAAGAATGGAAACAGTGACAGATTTTATTTCCTTGGGCTCCAAAATCACTGCAGATGGTGACTGCAGCCATGAAACTAAAAGACACTTCCTCCTTGGAAGAAAAGCTATGACCAACCTAGACAGCATAGTGAAAAGCAGAGACATTACTTTACTGACAACGGTTCATCTAGTTAAAGCTATGGTTTTTCCAGTAGTCATGTATGGACGTGACAGTTGGACCAGAAAAAATGCTGGGTGCCAAAGAATTGATGCTTTTGAACTGTGGTGTTGGAGAAGACTCTTCAGAGACCCTCAGACTGCAAGGTGATCAAACTACTCAATACTAAAGGAAATCAACCCTGAATATTCAGAGGAAGGACTGATGCTGAAGCTGAAGAGAATGAGATGGTTGGATGGCATCATCGACCCAATGGACATGAGTTTGAGCAGGCTCCAGTAGATGGTGAAGGACAGGAAAGCCTGGAGTTCTACAGTTCATGGGATCAAAAAGAGTCTAAACAATTGTATTAAATCATGAAAGCTGTGACAACAAGATGAACTGACCTCTCCTGAGTGCCTTCTCTGCATCAGGTGCTGTGCTATGCAATCTACACCTATTAAGTGATTCCTATAGGTTTGATAATACCTAATAGATAAGAAAGCAGGTTTAAAATGGCAAAGTAACTGCATTTTTAGTTCTTTATTAAAGCAACCGAACCTGCCTTGTCATTAAGAATACGAAGAGAAGCCTCATCTTTACTGCAATTTTTATATTTAATTCAGCAAATATTTGAAAGGTAAACCTATTAAGCACTGAGATCAGACTTGGGGAAGATGGGAAGAGTGAGGTAATTAGACTTTGGACTTGTCCCAAGAGGCTGACTGTGTAACTGGGAGAGAGGAGAAATGGACCAGGTAAAAGGAAGAAAGGATACAGCCAGGTGTGGTACAAAGCCTCAGGAGAACTTTGGCCAAGAAGACACTGATCCCTACAGAGAGGACGTGGGAAAGCTCAGAAGTGCAGTCTGCACTGAGCTGAGTAAACTTCAGGAGGAGACATGGAAGCAGGCGGGTTCCCCGAGTCTGTCTCCATTCTTCAACAGTATGCTTTCATGAAAATGAGCAGGCAGTTTGAGCTGAGGCGGGAGCACTTTCAGACAGAAGATGAACGTCTGAGAGCAAACCCCTGGCAAGGGCAACACTGTGTGGAGACAGTGCAGTGGAGGAAGGAGAGGGCCATCTGTAGGTTCTACATGAGTGCAAGTGTAGGCAGCTGGTGTGGAGAAAGCCTTTATAAAATAAGGAGCCAACATTAAAATACCGGAAGATCTCTTACTGAACTTCAGCTTTTTTGGCCACTCTGGACAAATCAAAAGGCCTGGACCTGGCCTGCACACCCTCCTATTGTTAGTGGCAGCTCCTCCTGGGCTAGATCATGCTCTCTCCATGTGTTCCAGCCCTCTCGCTCGCTGTGGTTTGCACCCGCTGACCTCACTTCAAGTTGCCTGCCAGGGTCCTCAAGCAGCAGGGACACTGTCACTTGGCTGAGTCTCATGGTGAGTCAGAGGACTAAAAAGGTCAACAGGTTCTGGGCTTAAATCTTGTTGCTACAATTTAACTACCTGTTACCTTAGCTTCCTCATCTGTTAAGTGGGTGTAATAGTATACTCAAATCTATAGCAACCACTCAGTATGTGTAATTTGCTTAGCATAGCATCTGGGCCCATCAGTTCAGTTACTCACTCGTGTCCAACTCTTTGCGACCCCATGGACTGCAGAATGCCAGGCTTCCCTGACCATCACCAACTCCCAGTGCTTGCTCAAACTCATGTCCATCAAGTCAGTGATGACATCCAAGCATCTCATCGTTTGTCACCCCCTTCTCCTCCTGCCTTCGATCTTCCCCATCATCAGGGTTTTTCCCAGTGAGTCAGTTCTTCGAATCAGGTGCAACATATTGGAGTTTCAGCTTCAGCATCAGTCCTTTCAATGAATTTCAGGAATGATTTCCTTTAGGATTGACTGGTTGGATCTTCTTGCAGTCCAAGGGACTCTCAAGAGTCTTCTCCAACACCACAGTTCAAAAGCATCAATTCTCCAGCCTTCAGCCTTCTTTATGATCCAATTCTCACATCCATACATGACTACTGGAAAAACTATAACTTTGAGTAGACAGACCTATGTCAACAAAGTAATGTCTCTGCTTTTTAATACGCTGTCTAGGTTGGTCATAGCTTTTTTTCCTGAGGAGCAAGTGTCTCTTAATTTCATGGCTGCAGTTACCATCTGTAGTGATTTCAGAGTCCAAGAAAATTAAGTCTCTCACTGTTCCCATTGTTTCCCCATCTATTTGTCATGAAGTGATTGGACCAGATACCATGATCTTAGCTTTTTGAATGTTGAGTTTTAAGCCAGCCTTTTCACTCTCCTCTTTGACTTTCACCAAGAGACTCCTCAGTTCATCTTCACTTTCTGTTATAAGGGTGGTGCCATCTGCATATCTGAGGTTATTGATATGTCTCCCAGCAATGTTGCTATGCCAACAGCAAGCTGCTTAAAAACAGTCCCCCAAACCCCAGAGGGACGCGATAGCAGGCTGAAGACAAGGTGGCATGGAGTACTTTCTTCTGCCCTTGTCAGCCAATGGTAGTTCCCCAAAGCAGATGAAAGACCCCAGCAGTGTTTCTGGTTCTCTTCCCTGTAACATATTTGCACACCAAATTTATCCCAGCCTTTCAACTCATGGAACCCTCCCTGCTGTCCTAGCGACTGTGCAGTTACTACACCCAGCATACAGATGTGAAAACTGAGGCTGCAAAAGGGTCATCATTGGCTCAAGACCTTAAACCCTGGCCTCTGAGCCACGACACCACAATGCCAAGGACAAACCCAGGCAAGGACACTGATCTGGGCTGCTCAGCCCTGCGCTGTGAGGCTGATGGCCATACACCCTCATGGGTAACCGGGATACCTCGAGGGTCACCGGAGCACAGAAGCCAGGGGGGGGGGAAGCAAGAGACAGCTTCCAGATCATGGGCTGGCAGAAAAACCACAATTATGCTCAGGAAAAACCTGGCCATTGCAATTTAGGGTCCAGGTTAATCCTAAGAAAATGATTAGTTACCAAGCATGGAGCAAGTGAGGCCCGGGTGCCACTCCCTAAAGGCAGCTTTCCATCCTGTCCAAAGTTAATGCACAGGCTTCTCCGAGACAAAGTGGGGTGCCCAGCAGGGCAAGCAGCACCAGCAGCAGCACAATGCCCTTTCTGCTCATCTCTTCTACCTGCATTTCCTATCGGCACTTGAGAACTGTGCTATGAAAGCAAGTCAACCAGGTGAGCCTAATGCTACTGAGCTTCCAGTGTCATTGCCTGTATCCCCAAACCAGAGATTCTTGAATCATGTTAACACCCCAGAATTGTGTGGGTGGACCCAGATTTTGTGGGGCTGTACTGGGAGACCACACCAGACTCCAGGTGTCCTGAAACAAGATGGTGGACAAGTTTCTAGAATTAAAAACTAGTGAATACATGTGCTTGCCAAGGGTCCTTCCTCTTTTTAGCTCTAGGTTCCTTCCATTCTACCACAGAAGACCATGGTTGTTACCCTAAGATTCCATATCCTGAGTCAATTTGGCGATGGTGGGGTGTGTAGTCATCCAGGTTGACCTGGGGCTGGCCCTCAGTCCTGCCTGTCCCAGGAAGGGCATCCCTGAAGGCCGAAGGCTGGAAGGTAACACACCCAGTACCCTTGGGCCTCTGTCAGTCTTCTGAAAGTGTTGGCTCTTATTGGGGCTAGGATCACTTGTTCCCAATGCTTTGTCCAAAAGCCTTGGGGGCCACAAGAGTTTAGGGATTTAGAAATCATTAACAGTGACGCAGAGATCATCAACACCCAGGCAGGGGCTGGCAAACACACTGACATGGCTGCAGTGAACCATGTGACTGTTAATACCAAGTGGGCTATAGAGAGAAAATTCGGGATACTATAAATAGCTTCTTTGTATCATCCATTTTTGGATTTACTAATAAAAGTGTTTATGTCAAGCTAGTGAAAACGCTTGGCTGCTGAAATATTCTGGGAGTCGGAATGGTGGACAGCATCACGGACCTGAGGCAGCTGGCAGATGCTGTCTCCTGCACAGTTCAGGGAAGAGGCTCCCAGCTTTATGGATTCTTGGTCATGCTACAGCCCCCAGTTCACAAAGCCTGGCAGTTTGACTCAGCTCACACTGCCCTCTGTCCCCAGGGGCCACTATATACATCTTTACTCAAAATCCACTGATGGCCCTCAAGTCCCAACCCAGGCCACATCCTATAGGACCTTTGGGACTGGAGACCGATGGTGTCCATGTTCTCCTCCTTTCCAAATTGGAGGCTCTTCACTGTCTCCCTGTCTCCCAGCTGCAGGCTTCAAGGTACATGCCTGCATTCCCACTCATCCTGGTGAAAGCTCTCTTGGGAAAAGAGATGCCTCTTCAATCACTATTCATAGTAGGTACTTTCTGGTTTACAGATTGCTTTCACGTGAATCATCCCGTGACTCCTCACTCCCATCAGATACACCAACAAATAGGGTTACTCCTAATGGGGACATTTCACACTGTGCTCATCCTCAGATAAAGAAATGGAGACTCATAGAGGGAGTGATTTGCTGAGACTCACACTCCGGCAGTGGTGGTGCTGCAGATCAATCCAGGTTTGAGACAGCAGAGCGGAGTGTCTGCTTCCTCCCACACCGCCTCTGCGGAGGACCAGAGCCTGCCCAGCCTACCCAGCTGGGTAGCACTGCACATACCAGCACACAGCCTTGCCTCTGCAGGCAATGGATGCAACTTCACAGCACATCAAAATCTCTAGAAATCCTCTGCCAAAACGCCTGGGGACCTGAACTGATTGTGTCAGGCTAGGGGCCCTCCACAAACTTGCCTGGTCCAGCTACACTCCTGGGCTCAGTTCCCTTCATGGGTCTGATCCTTTTGGGGGCCCTTCCCCCATTTCCCAGCCAAGGAGACCCTTTTCACTACAAGACCCAGCCCAGACAGCCCTCCTGTCTGTAAAAGCCCACCACAGTCCATCACTGTGAATCAGCGTTTGGTTCCCCACACTTCATGCTCCCCAACCTCTGACACGTTTCAGGCTCTGCTCTTTATAGAGGTCTGCCTGAAAAAAGTGCTCCAGCCTCCCCACCCGCCAGCCCTGAGTGATGCAGGGGTGAGTGGACACCTGACACCCTGCACAGTGGAGGAGTTTCTTGCAGGACAGGTATCCTTGGACTTGAATGTGCTTTGCTTTGTGAGGTCTGGCATCCAGACCTACCCTCTCCCATCAGGCTGTACTTACACTAGGGCTAGCAGATGGCCGGGTGGCCTTCGCACTGAAAGCAGTTCTCCTGCCCAACCCAGCAGTTGTCTAGTGCAAAAGGCAACAAGAGCCCCTCCCACCAGGCTGCGTGCAGGGCAGAGCATGGTTCCACCCAGGCAAAGGCACTTGACATCCTATGTGTACACAAAGCTACCACTCAGGCACCAATTCCTGGTGTCACTTCTCCCATTTGGTCAATAGCGATCACGAGGCCTCAGGCACTGTGAAGGCCCGACCACCAGGGCCCACTGTGCACACCTCCAATGCCTGTCTGTGCTCTGCACCTCCCAACGGGCTGGCAGGAACTGTCAGGGCAACACTGCAGGTGAATGGATGCCCTGCCCACCCCCGCCTGCTCCCTGTCCCCTTGGTGGTGAGTCCCCAGCCAGTGTCCAGCACCAACTCCCCCCCCCCACCCCACAACTCGTGGGAACAGCCTCACGAAGGACCCATCCCGAGAAGGCTGGCCCTGGAGTGGTCTGAGGAGAGGTGGTGAGATGAGGCCTTGGAACAGGGTTGACATCCCCTGCCCCACTGGTTATGAGGACCCATCCTCGGGGTAGTCAGTGTGCACTCAGCCCTGGGCTCAAGGCCACAGCCCAAGGCTAAAACTTTCACTGGGCTGGCAGGGGGAAAGGAATTCCCTGGCAAGTGAGAAGATCCAGGCGTGTGGAACGTGGGAGGAATAGAGGGAAGTGACTTCTTTGCTCTGCTGTCCACAGGCAGATGACCCGCTCAGGGTGAAGGACAGTGAGAACAAGGTGGGTGGCAGGGTCTCCCCAGTAGCTGACAAAGCTTCAGGCAGTAAACAAACATCAGCCCAGGATTCGACAGGAGTGGCTGAACCTCAAAGAGACTGAACATTCCGCCAAGGCAGGCCCGAACCCCTAGCACTGGAGGTCCTCTTGGGAAAACTTGCATCCCTGACACAAGGGCCAGGGAGACTGGCAGGCAGGGCACAAAAGACTGGGACATCCCAGATGTCTGAACTTCTGAGCCTGCAGCAACAGCCCACCTCCCCCACCCAATAGTTGGTGCCCCCCCACCCCCAAGGGAGCAAATGGGACTGGAGTCCTCCCCCACATGTGCCCTCCATCCCAGGAAGCACGGGAGCTGACTGCTCCGATCTGTGGCAGGACCCACAGCACTACCAGCACAAGAACCAAGGAACCATGGGAAGAGCTGGTCATCTACTGCCCAGCCACCAAGCAGAGCAAAGTTACTGTGCAACACAGGCCGGGCTCGACGGGCCTCGTGGTGGAGGAGACGGATGACACCCCCCACCCCCCCGTCACCACTACCCGGGCTGCAGCAGAGGTCATGCGGTCGCTCTGAGCAGCCAGGACCCAGGGACCGTGACAAGGTCTGCCGCTACCAAGGAGGCCAGACACACAGAGCAGGGCAGGTGGTCAGTAAAATGCGGCCTCCCGGAGGCTCAGGAGGTGGGCAACTGACCAACGTACAGTCCAAAACGACACTGAGGCCAAGGGCAGCTGCCCCAGTAAACAGGTCAAGATCCCTCATCCAGGTTCAGCCCCCGAGCCAGTTCTCAGGTCGAACTGAGGAACAGGGACAGGGCGGGCCCCTGGGGGATGGACGCTGCCACACCACAGCAAACAGACACAGGGATGACCCCAGCCCCTCCCAAAGGGATGTCAGGCTCTGCATCGGTGACCCCACATGGGGTGGTGGGACCACCAGAGGGGTGGAGGTTGCCAGACAGGGTCAATTTGACACTGAAGTGAGAGACACAATTAACTCTGACTCTGCGGCCACTTTGGGAGGACTCCCGGGGCTGGGGTTTCTGGGCACAGGGGCAAGAGACACAGAGCCAGTCCCGAGGATTTGTCAGTCAGTCTTGACCTGGGAGAGCCTGGAATGCAGTATCCCCCAGAGCTGGGTGCAGGGCTTAGTGAGACGTCTGTCGAGGAGTCCTTCGGAACCTGGGGGAACATGTGATGTGAGGAAAAGATGGTAAGGCCAAATGGAACTCCATCGAGTGAACTCCACTGAGTAAAAAAGAAACACACAGAAAATGGGGAGGGATGGATACACACCCCACTCATGAACTGGAGAACTTTCCCACCTCTGGTGGCGCCTCATGGGTGGCCTCTGCTCCTGAAACACACAGAAAAAGAGGGGGATACTCACCCCACTCATGAACTGGAGAACCTTCCCACCTCTAGTTGCGCCTCATGGGCGGCCTCTGCTCCTGACTCCTCACATCTTCTCTGTGCTTGGCCAAGTCACCACGGTGGGCACGCAAGTTCTCATAGGGTAGCCAGATGGGGCTCCTGCCCAGCACATGAGAATCCACTCACTGAAGTCCTCTCACCATGGGTATGGGATGGCAATGCACACTCCAGGCTGCCCTCCTTGCTCCTCAACCTCGCAAATTAAACAGCTGGACCCGTTCAGTGGGCCACAGCCTGGTGTCTGGAAGCCCCCTCCAGTGCTGGGCAGCCTGGTGTTTGGGTTGTGGCTAACCTGCTCAGACAGAGGACAGTGAAGAGCACGTAGACCCCAGAGCTCAGGAATGATGGACACTCGTAAACCAGTATTTCCCACCCCTGGGTCAGATGTGATATAAAGGCCTGTGATGTGAATGTGAGTGCGGCAGCGCCAGAGGCTCACAGAAGCTCCCCAGGGCCCCCTGGGCAGTGCCCCAGCCCTTTGGCAGACAGCACTCCGAGCAGCGGCAGCAGAGTGGCCACCCATGTCCACAGGTCCCATGTGTGCCGCGTCCTCTCAAAGAACTGCAATGGAACTGAGATGAAATCAGAAACGCGTCCGGTTCTCAGCCTGGCCCCTCCATCTATCTAGGCGGTATGGAGAGGGGTGCGGACAATGGGAGCTGCCCTGAGGACAGAGAAAAAATAGGTCTGGCTCACCTCCTGGAGCTACATGGCTGCCCCTGGGCTTGTCCTGTGTGCAGGGTCCAAGGCCCGGGACTAAAGCCAGCCAGGGACCAAGGGACAGACACAGATGTGAAGGAGCCCTCTCTCAAGGGCAGAGTGCAGGACGCCAGGGCAGCGTCTCCTTGGGGACTGCTCGCCCCAGGTGTGAGAGGGTGGATGGCGACCCCCAGTGGGAGGGCCTGACAGACACGCGCTGACCTGTGGAGCACTTACAACTCCAAGAGACCAGGTGAATACTGAGTCCATTGCTAGTCTGCAAACAGAAGAGGACGAATCTGCAATACAAACACCAGGGTGGGATGAATGCCCAGACCCCAAGAGAAGTGTCCACATCCCGGCACAAAAAGGACACATGACTCAGCAGAGAGATCAGCAACAGGTATTTCAGAGAAGAAAATACACTGGGCAAGGAGGGCATGAAGAAAACCGAGAATCTGGGTCAAGCCCATCCAAGGTCAGTGCTGCCCGCAAACGCACAGCAGGAAGAAAGTGGAACCCTCACCAAGCCTCACAGACCCAGCTGGGGTGAGAGGCAGCACTCCCTGTGGCTCAGTCCACACGTGTGGGCACATGAGGAGAGCTGGGGCCAGCAGCAGGGAAGGGACAAGTGTGGAGAAATGCCACGGAACAGGTCCTCACAGTTGCCCCATCAGCAGCCACACTTCATAGGTGTCCAGTTCACTGGGCAACATCTAGTTCAAAACCAGGATTTGGGAGGATCAGCAGGATCCCACCTGTCATTCACAGAAACCTCCCTCACGATCTGAAACCACTACCAGAAGGTTCTGGGGTTTCTAGAGGCAGCTAGTAACCACTCTCAGGGCGAGGAGTGGGGCACCAGCATGAGGGAGTTGGGCGTGGTGATCGCTCGGGTACCCGCAGTGCTGAGGCCTCAAATCCAGGAGGCAGCCTCTGCCCCTCAACTCGTGGCTGGAAGGGTTCTGCAAGGAGAGAGCAGGCTGCACGCTGGAAGAGGAAGCACTGCTCCAACTCAACATTTCCATGGCAGCAGTTGTGTGGGTGCCCAGCTAATGGGAACCAGGTAGACACCAACCTTACCTTCCTGGGTCTCGGCGATGCTCAGGGATCCAGACTCGTGCCCAGCAGCCGCAGCCTGGGAAGAAGAGAGGGGCAAAAGCGGGCAGCAAGAAGATGCAGGGCACCTCAAAACTCCCAGATGAGAGCGGCTGACACTCGGGTGGACGGAGAAAGGGATGTTACAGTCATGCCTGGAAGGAGGACAGTAGGTTGTCAGGACAAGAGGAGCCAGTAGTCCAGGGGCAGAACTGCATGAGAAAGTGTGGGGTCCCGGATGAGTTCTGCACAGAGTGTAGGACCAGCACAGCCACCCAGAGTGCTGGGTGACGAGGAAGGAGACCTCAGACCACTGGAAGCCCCCCAGGGCACCACGGACGGGTTGGGGCTTAAACAGGAGAGGGCTCAGCTGTGCTTTCAATCCGGGATTGACGAGGACAGATGTCTGTGTGATGTGACACAGAACCGATGGTGTGTGCAACTCCAGCTGGAGGAGAGACAGGAGGGGTCCAGGCAACTGCGGGGGCCGCGGGGGGGTGGTGGGGGCGTGCTAGGCTGACAGCACTGGCCCCAGGCCATGAGGCCTGAGCTCAGCTAGTAGCAGTGGGGACAGGAAAAGGGTCGTTACTCTGATCAGGCACTTGGGAGGCTGGGGCACAGCAGGGAGGGCCGCAGTCAGGAGCAGAGTCAGGGGGCTGCCATGGGTGGGCTGAGCCCCCAGACCAGAGGAAGAGGACAGGAAACAGTTTTGAAGTCGAAGCTTCTTTTCTATGGGACATCTCAGGTCCCAGGGGCAGCAGGAAACTGAGGATTTTCCTTCGCATCTGCAAAAAAAAACAGACTGTTGCTCAGCACTGGGCCAGCAGGCCCAGGGTGGCATGGAGGGGAGCCAGCCTGAGCTTTCAGCCGAGAGTTGGGGAACTCCGCCCAGAGGCTGCGCCTCTTCCCGCTTCCTGCCCCTAGGGTCCACCCCGAAGCTCGGATGCAGTCGCTGAGGACACTGGGTCGCGCTCACTTTGACTCTCGCCGAGTCTCGCGGACTGGATGCCTATGGCACGGACTCGAAAGGGCACACTCTGGGCTCCGCCATGGAGCTGGACAAGCCCAGCCTCCGTGGGTTCCCCAGGCCCACAGCTCCATCCCAGTAAGCCCCGCTCCGCTCCCCGGGTGGCTTCACCCCGCCCCGCCCCGCCCCGCCTCCTTCTCCAGAAGCTCCTCCTCACCCAGGTGTTTCCCACATTTCAGCCCCAGACTCCTCGCCCTGCTCCTTTCACCTCCTCCCCTCTCTTCCGCCAGGCAGCTCACTTCGTGGTCCTCCTCAGGGTCCCACTCCAGGCCGCAGGTCTCGAGGCTTCTCCCAGCCTAACCTTCCAGGTACCTCAGAGCGTGGCTACTCCTATTCTGTTTCCTAGCGGACAGGGGCGGGGAGAGAAAGCGCCTTTGTTCGTACGTGCGTGTCTACGTAACTGCGTGCCTGCGTGCCTACGTGAGTACGGAAGCCGAACACACCAGAAATCAGGGGCTTCAGTGTTTGTGGGCGCGACGGGACTAAGGGTAACTGGCGCCGTCACTTGACAGCGGTTCCTGTGGCGGACTACTGTCTTGCCTGGTGGCCGCTGCCCTGCCATCCCAAAAAGGCGCCCGCGATTCGCTCTGCTTGCAGGAAGGTAGGACCTGCCTCGTGCGCAGACGGTACCTCCGGGCGGGGTTTTCCAGGCTCTGGGACCAGGAGCCCCTGCCAGGACCTTCCGGTCCCCCTCCATGGCCACAGACCCCGCCTGCTTTCCTTTCACGTATGTGTCCTGGAGATGCCCTGGGACACATGCGAAGATGCCGACCTACCCTCCAGCCTCCTGTTCCTCCCCCGGACTGTGACCTCACATGAGCCCCACCCACCCGCTGTGAGCTCCCCACACCGGGCCCTAACCTGAAGAGCTCAGCTGCTTGTACGCGTTCCCCTCCTGGTGGGGCCCAACCAGGAGTCCATGGAGGGCGGCCGACTGACTGTGCCGACCTCCGGATCCTTCCAGAGTGGCAGTGTGAGGGGAGGAATTGTTTTCTCTTCTTAGTTGCCCCAGTCTCCTGGGCTGTAAATCACCATCACTTCTGGGGGATGGGTTTCTGTGCTGACCGTTGAGGCATTGTGGGGTCCCTGTCTCAGTCACATGAGGACAGGCCAGCTGCTGTGATGAGCAGAACCCACTCTGAGGGAACCTGCACGTGTGTTTCTCATCAGTTGGGCTCTCCTGGGTCCCCGTAGTCTGAAGCCCCTGCCAAGGAGAAGAACATGGTGGCTTGTTGTCCAACATTGCTGTCTTCTCATTGGTGCTTTTCTCCCTGTTCCTCTGGTCCTCGTAGAGGTGAAAACGTGCAGACAAGCAGTCGGAAGAGTGTTTTCATCTCTGGCCACCAAGCAGGCACCCTCTGCTTCGAGTGGTAGGAAAGTTTGAGCCCTTTCTTGGCCAGGGATTCCACCCACACAGGTGAGATTCGGAGGCGCCCAGGAGGAAGGGGTTGGGTTGGCTGAGACACTGAGTGGAGGAAACTGGGCAAGCCTGGGATCCAGTCACATACCCCAGTAGAAGACATAGCAATGGCCATGCCCCAGGGGCCAGCCAGGCTCTCTGGTAACCAAGCCAGAACCAGTGAAGAGGGTGACCCTTTGTCACCCAGCAGGTTGACAGAGGTTCAGGGGGATGGTGATGCTCGGGGCCAGCCAGTGTGTGAGGACATGGCACCCTTGCCTGTGGTTGGTGGAGTGGACACAGGGAAGCCTTTGTGGAAGACCGTTTGCTGGCGTGTGTCAGCACCTCAGGTGTGTGCCCTGTTCCCTGGGCCGCCTCCTGCATGGCTCTTCAGTCAGTGAGTGTGTAGTCATGTCGAGTGGCTGTATTGGCAGAATGAGTATTCCCTATCTTTCCATCAGGAGGGAAGCATCAGTAGCTTGTGGGACCCCCAACACTGGGAGGTGTAAACAGACACCATGTAAGGGTGAAAACAGACGCATGAAAACAGATGTGCAGACGTGGAGGAGTGTGCCCAAGGTGCTGGGAGTGGAGAAGCCATCCCTCCTTGCCCCTGTGGAGAGATGTCCAGATAGGGCTGACCCTCTGGCTTCCTTTGCTGGCATTCATGTTAGGGTCACACAGGCCGGGGGCTCAAATATGAACCATGTTGGTTCAGGAGGCTGGCGGCTGAGGTCGAGGAGTCAAAGTCGAGCTGACCTTGGCTCTTGTGAGCGCTGTGGAGAGTCTGTCCCATCCACCCCCTCACTTCCGGGCTTTGCTGGCCATGGTGGGTGTGTCTGGGTTTGAAGAGCTCCACCTTCCTCTTCACCCCAGTTCTTCTGTGTGTCTTTTTGTCTCTAAATGTGTCCTTTGTATGGGGACAGCCGTCCTGTTAGAGGAGGGTCCATCCTAATGAGCTCACTTGACCTCCATCAGCTCTGTGAAGACCTTCCCTTTGTCTGTAAGGTCATGCCAAGGTACTTGGGATTGAGACTCCAGCACCTGAATTTGAGGGGACATGATGTGACACCTCACACCTACAAAGGCTCTGAGTTAGGAGCAGACTGGAGTGTTCCAAGGATGGAAGGATGGCCTTCATGGCTACTGGGGGTGAATCAGGGGCAAGAACAGGCCATCAGGCTAGGAACCAGATCACGTGGTACCTCATGGGCCTGGGAGAATTGTGGCTCTCCTGTGCTCAGGGAAGGAAAGGCCCAGAATGCCCTGGGCTGGGTGCCTCTGGGACCTTGTCCCCATCCTTACAGCCACTGGAAACGGAAGCTCCCTCAGAGGTGCTGAGACTCTACTGAGGTTCAGGCCCATGGCTCTGATCGTCCGCCTCCACTCCTCTACAGTGAACAGGGACCCCCCTCCAGATACAAGGAAAGAAGTGAGGTTGGAGGTACGTGTAGTCAGGTCCCCTGCAGTCATGGGCTATGACTGTGCCTCAGCGCCTCCTCAGGTGTCAAATAAGGTGACAGTAACCTAACAGGTTATTTGAGGTTTGAATTCTGTGATCCCTGCATGGTGCTGTCTCAGGCCCTGGCCGAGGACAGGGAGCGTACCAGTCCCAGTAGTTCCTGCTCTCCGTTCTTTCTCTAGGCTCTGGGCAAGGGCCAGGGCATCTGATGACAGTGGAGGCAGTGGTGTGGGAAGGACTGGGAGGAATGTGGCTGCCAAAGGTTGGGGAAGATACCTGGCAGGGCCATCTGAGGTCTAGGGCGCCCCAGGGTCGAGGCCAGATTGATCCCATGGATCTGTCCTCAGCAGCCCTGAGCTAAGATGGAGATCACCAGAGTATGGGCAGGGATGGGGCCGGGAGCTAAGAGGTGGGGTGGTGGCCGAGGGTAGGGGAAGCCAAGCCCAGGACAGTGCCTCTCTGTGCTGGGAGAGGACCAGAGCCCGGCCACTGGGCTCTGAAGCCAGGGGGCTTGCCCCCACTCCTCAGTGCTCCCAGGCTTTCGAGTCCCTCTGTCTTGGAACTCACCATGTGCCTCTCACCACGTGCCTCTCTCCCACTGTCCTGCCCTCCTTCCTGACCTCCCCACAGACTCCATGTGATGGATGGGTCCTCTGGGTCGCCACCCCCCTATCAGTGGACCATGTGGAGACAGATGGAAAGAGCCAGCCCTCTCTGACCCCCCACATTCCGTGTCAGCAGGCTTGGAGGATGCTCGGGCATGTGGGGCTGAGGTCCAGCACAGGACTGTGAGATTGCAGGCCACTGTGTCAGGATCCTGACCTTTGTGGTTCTGTGTTTCTGCAGCCACGTGAGCCCCTGAGAGCCCTGGGAGATGAAGTTCGGCTGTCTGTCCTTCCGACAGCCTTATGCAGGTTTCATCTTAAATGGTGTCAAGACCCTGGAGACGCGGTGGCGGCCCATGCTACGCAGCCACCAGCACTGTACCCTGGCAGTCCACATCGCACACCGGGACTGGGAGGATGAGGCCTGGCGGGAGCTGCTGGAGCAGAGGCTAGGGATGAGCCCCACCCAGATCCAGGCCTTGCTGCAGGACGGGGACAAGTTCGGCCGTGGAGTGATTGCGGGCAAGTAACACCCTGCCCCATTCTCTGCATGGCCCTGATGCTCCCCTGCATTGTTTTCTGTTGAACCAGTTGGTGTTGGGGGGAGGGGGGAGCTGAGGTTTCTTCAGAGGAGCAGCAAGGGTCCCTTGGCTGGGAGATGATGGCCTGAGGTCCCTGACCACCAGTCTGGGCCTCAGTCCCCATTTGTGCTCTGAGGCAGAGGTGGGTCCAGGTCTACAGGTGGCACTTGTCTCTGTGTGTGTGTCCTCATGTGTGTGTGTCCCCATGTGTGTGTGTGCACCCGGCAGAGACCATGAGAGGCAGGAAAGCACCCAGCCTGGATTCCCCACTGCCACTGCCTGTAGCCAGGCCTGAGCAAGTCCCCTGACTCCCCAGGGGTGAGACCCCACAGCAACACCTCTCTGCTGATGAATCACTTGGGGAACTGATGCCCACAGGCTCCCCGCCAGGGCCCTCCTGTTCTGTCCCTCCAGCCTGCAGTGGCCAGACTGAGAGCTGCCTGTGGCCTGGTGGGTTCGTGGAGCACCAGGCCTCTCCCTTTCATTTTGCTTCTTCCCTCGCTTGGCCTTGCCCCAAATTCCCTTTGCCAGTATGAGCCCATCTGAAATGCTCAGCCAGAGGATTCAGTTCACCCTGGTTCCCTGCCATGATACGTCTTGGTTTCTAGCAGGCGAGACTTTGAATGACCCTGTTCTCATTCTGTGTCCTGTCTTTGCACACAGGTCTTGTGGACATTGGGGACACTTTGCAGTGCCCAGAAAACCTAGATCCCGAAGAGATGGAGGAGCTGGAAAATCAAGCCCTGTTGCCCGATCTGCGACAGAAGTACCTGACTGTGCTCTCCAACCCCCGCTGGCTGCTGCAGCCTGTCCCTAGAAGGGGTGGGAAGGATATCTTCCTGGTGGACATCCCCCAGCATCTGATCCCCTTTGGGCAGGAGGCCTGTCCAAACTGAGCTTTCAAAAGGTGACAAGAGACCAGCACATGGTGACACTGTCGTCACCATTGCACCCTGGATGTGCCCGTCTGGTTCATTCTGAATTGGCCCCACCCTGGGATGTGCTGCCAACTTTGTGTGGGTCGGGATGCCGGGACACCCCTCGTGCAGTGCTGCTCTGGACTCAGCAAGAGTCTCCCGGACTTTGACCTTTACGATAAGATGGCGTTGCCATTCGTTTTGGCCCTGCTGGGTCTGGGTGGTTGAGAGAAATGTGTTGTTAGGAAACCGCTTAGTGTTTTCCTCTCTGTTCTGGTGCAAACTCACTGATGTTGGAACAGTGTCCAGGGGGCAATGGGGGAAGGCTAGGGGCCAGGCTGTGTGTCGGCAGGTGGAGAGGCATCCAGCACACGGAGAGGCCCACAGGCCCAGGAACAGGCCCCTGGATCGGGAGCTAGAGATTGCTCAGCTGCTGATCAGAAAGTTGTGGCATTGTTGGGGGACCCTTGAGGAGCGCCTTCTGCTTCAGGGTGCAAGACTCAGGGAAGGTGACACCCCCAAGATCAGGAGCCCGGCTGGGCCATCTGCTGAGTGGCAGGCAAGGCCCAGGGACCAGCCTGTCCTGGGCTCGCCTCAGCACTCAGCTTGTGGGTCAGACCCTTGGCCGAGCGTGTGAAATGCTGCTGCTTCAGTTGAAAAGGAACCATGGGGACCGGACTGAAGCCTGCCTGGGGCATGGGCTTCCAGCCTCATCTGGCTCACCCTGTGCCATGTGTGAATAGCATGGACAGACAGAAGGGAGACTCACAGTTCTCGTTCAATTCTTTATTTACTCCCGTGGAGTTTTGCTCTACTTTATTATAGCCAGAAATCTATTTGATTACAAGAGAGTGCTTTTGAGTGTCCCTAGGGACCTAGCAGTCAGGGATTGGGCTTGTCCTTGAAGTGCTCACAGAGGACACACTTGTAATCTGAGGACTCTCCCTGCTTCTCCTCCGCCTCAGGGGCCTCGTTTGGGGCCATGACTGAAGGGGCCACCATCAGGATGGAGCAGCAGGTCTTGTGCAAAGCCATCACCGAATCATAATCTGGGTACTCTGGGGGGCTCTCGGGCAGTTCCCCTGCTCCATCCCTTCCAGAAGTAGCTGGGGGCACAGACATGCCCTCTCCACTGTGACTGCCCTGCTCGCTGGGGAGATGGTTTCTCCCGGCCCGCCCAGCTACACTGCCCATAGACCAAAGGCCAGAGAACACAAATGAGCACCAGCTGGGGGTTCTGCGAGCAGGTGGCGTTCCCTTCTGGACTTTCTTGCCTGCCTTTTGGGTGCACTGGTTGTGGTGGAGTCGAGGAGAGTGTCTGGTTGCCACTGCTCACTTCTTTCTCTTTGTGGTCACTGTTGTGCTGGCAGCAGGCTGAGCAGTTGTTCCGGGGTTGCCTTTCCTCTGGATGTTCTGCAGGAGGAGAGGCTTGTCTCTCTGAAAGTTGGAGTTGGAATAGATCTGAAAGGAAATGAATCACTTTAGCCATTGGGTGGGAGAAGAGCCCTTCCTCGCTGCCCTCCTCCCCACCACCATCCCAGCCTTGCCTAACTGTGGAGACAAGGTCTCTTCATTCCTGGCAGGTTATGAGTCCTTAGCATGTTGCTCCCTAGAGCTCCCCTGGGGCTGTCTTCACTTGAGGTGTTACTGGCCCTCCCTGACATCAAGTGGCCCCTCAAGGTTTGGGGTCACCACTGTGGGTCCTGTCTAAGAGGGGTGGTGGAACACAACACATCCTGCTTTCTCCTCTTTCCTTAACCACCCTCTCATGAGAAAAATTTTTCCTGGGAAATGAAACCCATCCAGCACTCAGCTTGTCTAGTCAGTCTCTGCAGAAGGGCTTTCTGTGTTACCATCATCATCTTCCCTGCAGAGTGACCCAAAGGGCAGATTTTACTGAAGCCATACAGGTTCAGTTCACTGATGAAACTCTTGATGCTGTCTGTCTCGAAGATCTGGTCCATGCCTCTGCGCTGGAGGACCTCCATCTGGAAGAGATCTACTTCGATGACTACCATATCTTCCTCATCATTCCAGCATGCAGAGGTGAAGGCCACATCCTCCACGATCACCCAGAGCTTCCTGGGGAAGGACAGCCCGAGGATGGTGTCATTCTCTTCCTCCTTGGCTGTTTTTGGGTTCAGGCCCTGTGGGGGTGGATTGTCTTGAAGGCTTGGATCTTGGCTCTCGGGTTGCTCACCCTGCTTCTCCAAAACCTCCCCTCAATCCACGTTTAGATCTGGGGAGGAATCATGGGAGTCCCCTGATGCGGGTTCCCCATCAGTTGATGGGGCCAGCCAGGCTGCGTGTGCCTCATGGGAACTCTGACTAGCCATGGAGCCAGTCTAGCTCAGGAGCATTCTCTATGCAAGCAGTGAATGCTCAGGGCAGAAGGGCCTCAGACCAGGGTCGGGGTGCCCAATAAATACTGTCTGGAGATTCTAGAATCTGGGTCACAGGCCAGGCAGATAATTAAGTGGTCAGCTTCCTTAAAAGATAACAGTATTTACTGTGGAAGATGAAAGTGAGGTTCAGGAAGGAGGTCAAATATGGACTTTTGCTTTTTACTCAATTGTATCATTTAATACTATGAGTATTAGATAAATGTTTGTCCAATAAAAGGATAAATATATGTGACTTACCATTCAAGAGGGCAAATAAGACACAAACAATACCTGTAGAATGATCCCATTTAAATAAACCACATTGTATATGTATATATTTATATGTATGAGTGTTAAAGGAATAGGCAAGAGTTCTGGAAGGATGTTCACTGAGAGGTTGACAGTGTTCTTCCTGAAGGGAAGGGGACAGAGGTGAGAGTGTGACACTATTTCTTCTCTATTCTTCCCATTGTTTGAACTGTTACAAAAAAAATACAGTCAGGGGGCACGGTAGCTGTTTTTATGTGTCAACTTGGCTAGGCTATACTGCCCAGTTGCTTGGTTAAACATGTCTCTAGATGTTGCTGTGAAATTATTTTTAGATGTGATTGAAATTTTAATCAGTGCACTATAAATGGATTATTCTCCATAATGTCATAATCTAAGTTGGTGGCATCCATACAGTTGAAGGCTTTAAGAGAAAAAGACTGAGGTCCCTCAAAGAGGAAGAAATTCTGCCTCCAAATTGCCTTTGGACTCAAGTTGTAGAAGTAGCTTTTCCCTGAGTCTTCAGCCTACCTGCTTGCACTGAACAATTCAGAGATATAGATACAGATATGGATATAGATTGTGTGTGTGTGTGTTTCAAACACATTCATTGGAGCTGAAAAGGCCTGACTGGGAATTCCAGCTTCCTCACTTCTGTGTTCTTAACCAATTAAACTAAACCTTATAGGTTTCTATTTACTTATTGGTACATACAAGGGAAATAATGGAAGTAATTATTTGCATTACTCTGATAATCAAGTGACATAGTGCTTGCCTGGTTCATTGAGCATTATCACAAATCAGCAAATACCATTTATTGTGTGATTAAAAATGTTTTTTCAGTTTTCAGGATAGTTTTTGGCAGACAAATGCTCCTACAGAGAACAACAGGAAAACCCCATTAAAACATCATGTATTCCTACCACAAAAAAAAATGATAATTATGTGATATGATAGATGTGTTAGCTAACCTTAAGGAGGTAACACATTGCAACATATAAATGTATAAAGTCAATACATTGTACACCTTAAACTTACATGATGATATATGTCAATTACATCTCATTTTAAAGGAATTAAAAATTATATATAATGTAGGATAATGGCATGAGGGTGGACTAGGAATAACTATAAATGAGAAGGGTACATAAAGCTCATCTGCATAGAGGATTTGTTACCGGGCCCAAGCTCTTCAGGTGGCGCAGGTGGTAAAGAATTCGTCTGCCCATGCAGGAAATGTAAGAGACGTGGGTTGAATCCCTGGGTTGAGAAGATCTCCTGGAGGAGGGCATGGCAACCCACTCCAGTATTCTTGCCTGGAGAATCCCAGGGGCAGAGAAGTCTGGCGGGCTACAGGCCATAGCGTTGAAAACAGTCCCACACAATTGAAGCTACTTAGCATGCACACACGCACAACAAGCTCATATTGCTAAGCACATGACAGGCCAAATAAATAGACAAAGTGTTGGAGCAAGGAATAGTGACTTTATTCAGAAAGTCAGCAGATCAAGAAAATGGTTCATTCATACCCAAAAGAACCATTTTACTCAAGTTAGAATTCAGGCTTTTGTAGTAAAAAGGGAGAGTGTGGCTGGTTGGTGCAGACCTCTTGGTGCTAGGCAGACCCTAGAGGAAATGTGATAATCCCTTGTTCTTGCAGGTGTCCAGGTAGGTCAGGTCATGAAGTTCCTGTTAACCTTCAATAAGACAAATGCTATTTTCTGTTCTGCAACTTTTAATCTCTGTATGAATGAAAAGTGTTAAGGCTTTAAAGGCTAAGCCTGGGAGTCAGAGACTTGAGAAAAAGTCTATTATATATTTTAGGTGATAGGCAATGTTCTCTTACTGATTGAAGAGATGAAGGTGCAGAGCCAGCATAACTAAGCTCAGGTGACAGAGCACAAAGATTAGAGCTAAAGGAAGAGATTCAATAGGGAGTCAGACTTGTTCTTCTCTGATACAGATTTATGGGATTTTCTGCTGTTCCTTGTACTGTTAATGTACATGATACATTTTTTCCCTTTGTATATATACAATGTTTTACAACAATAACGTTAATGAATAGCAAACACAATTATTTAAAGTATGACAAAAATAGTTTAAAGCCATTGGAGAACTACTGAAGTGATCAGGACTTAAGGAGCCAACATGCTGGAGAAAGGAGAACCATGGAAAGATACACTGACATATTGCAGCTTCTTTTCCTCTGGAGACATTTGCCAATTCTAGGGCACAGTGAAGGAAGCTGAGAATCCAGGCTTCATTCAGGTAGATGGCTATATCTGGGGACCAAAAAAAAAAAAACAGCACAGCTTTCAGTGGTCTCACAGGCCCAGAGAGACAAATTTAGGAGTCTTAAGGAGCCAAGACTGCAAGGAGAAAGAAGAGATGGAGGACTGAGTCTGTCACATTGCAGTCATAAGCTAATGAGCTAAGCAGAAAGTCTTTCTAAGATAATAGTATTTGTCTCATGGTAAGAAAAAGTAATAAAAGGTATTCATTATTAGAAAAGAAGTCAAACTGCTATTACCCGAAGACAACAGTTTCTATATATAAAAATCTCATAAAGTGAAAGTTGCACAGTCGTGTACAAATCCCCATGGACTAGAGTCCATGGAATTCTCCAGGCCAGAATACTGGGGTGGGTAGCCTTTCCCTACTCCAGGGGATCCTTCCAACCCAGGGATCGAACCGAGGTCTCCCGCATTGCAGGCGGATTTTTACCAGCTGAGCCACAAGGGAAGCCCAGGAATACTGGAGTGTGTAGCCTATTCTTTTTCCAGCGGGTCTTCCTGACCCAGGAATTGAACCATGGTCTCCTGCATTGCAGGTGGATTCTTTACCAACTGAGCTACCAGGGAAGCCCCCAAATCCCATAGAATCTACTAAGAAAAACCTAGAAATAATAAGTGACTTTAGCAAGGTTGCAGGGTACATGTGTGTGAGTTGCTTAGTCGTGTCTGACTCTGTGACCCCATGGACTGTAACCTGCCAGGCTCCTCTGTCCATGGGATTCTTCAGGAAAGAATACTGGGGTGGATTGCCATTTCCTTCTCCAGGAGATCTTCCTGACCGACGGATTGAACCCAACTCTCCTACATTTCAGGCAGATTCTTTACCATCTGAGCTATAGGGAAGTCTGGGACTTCAAAGGGGTATGAGAAAGCTTTGGAGGGGGATGGAAATGTTTATTATATTGATTATCATGATGGTTACATGGGTATAAAAAGATTTCAACATTTATCAAACTGTACACTTTAAGAATGTGCATTTCAATTATACCTGAGTAAGGTCTTTTAAATAAAAAGATTAAGTGAAGAAGGAGATGGCTGACAGAGACAGAAAAAATCAATGCCTGAAGGCTCTGAAGAGGTTGGAAAATGACCACAATGAGGAGTCTATAATCAGAGAGTGGGACACTTGAATCACTGATGGTCGAGGTGGGAGAGGGCAGTTATAGGAGATGACAATGCCTGGGAAGTGACCAGGGGAAGTGGGTGGCTGAGGTAGAGGTTGTTTTTCTGCATATTGCATACTGTTCTTTTTGCCTAAGCACGACCTTCCTTACTCTTTGCCTGGCCAAGTCCTACTCATCATTCATGTCTCAGCATTCCTCTCCCTTCACCAACAGCACCTCAACTGGCATTCCTGTCCCCATGTAAGTTAGGTTCTTCTCTAAAGCGATTTTGTAGTACTTGCCTTTCTTAAGCACTTAACACAATGATTACATATGTTGCTGCTGCTGCTGCTAAGTCACTTCAGTCGTGTCCGACTCTGTGCGACCCCATAGATGGCAGCCCACCAGGCTCCGCCGTCCCTGGGATTCTCCAGGCAAGAACACTGGAGTGGGTTGCCATTTCCTTCTCCAATGATTACATATGTATTTCTGCAATTCCTTCAGCAGTTCGAAGCTCCACAATGGCAGGAACCACAAGTAGTTTCAATGTCCCTTGTATCTCTAGCATCTGTGGCGATGCATAGCTATTGTTGTTCAGTCACTCAGGTGTGTTCGATTCTTTGTGACCCCATGGACTGCAGCCCACCAGGCTCCTCTGCCCATGGGATTTTCCAGGCAAGAGTACTGGAGTGGGTTGCCATTGCCTTCTCTGATGATTACATATGTATTTCTGCAATTCCTTCAGCAGTTCGAAGCTCCACAATGGCAGGAACCACAAGTAGTTTCAATGTCCCTTGTATCTCTAGCATCTGTGGCGATGCATAGCTATTGTTGTTCAGTCACTCAGGTGTGTTCGATTCTTTGTGACCCCATGGACTGCAGCACAGCAGGCTTCCCTGTCCTTGACTATCTCCTGGAGTTTGCTCAAACTCATGTCCATTGAGTCGGTGATACTATCCAACCATCTTATCCTCTGCCTCCCCCTTTTCCTCCTGCCTTCAGTCTCTCCCAGCATCAGAGTCTTTTCTAATTTGTTGCCTCTTCGCATCAGGTGACCAAAGGATTGTTGCTTCAGTCTCGGCATCAGCCCTTCCAATGAATATTCAGAGTTGATTTCCTTTAGCGTTGACTGGTTGGATCTCCTTGCTGTCCAAGGAACCCTCAAGAGTCTTCTCCAACACCACAGTTCCAAAGCATCAATTCTTTGGTGCTCAGCCTTCCTTATGGTCCAACTCTCACATCCATACATGACTACTGGAAAAACCATAGCTTTGCCTAGATGGACCTTTGTCAGCAAAGTAATGTCTCTGCTTTTTAATAGGCTGCATCTCTAGCATCTGGGGCAGTGCCTGGCAAAACATACATCTTTCATATTTTCCAACTCCAACTTGATTTCCTGAAGGACCTGAACTGACACATTTCATTTGAGGGTAGAGAGTACCTCTCCTTCTCCTCTTTCATGGCAAAGGTAGGAGAAAAGCCAAAACACTTGGTGCCAGGAGCCAACACACGAGATCCTATCCATGACAAGGTCATGAGGGAGAAAACCTGACAGGCAAGGCAGATCACGTTTTCAGGGATTTCGAAAAGGCCAGCTCACAAGACTCCACCCATGACAAGGTCATGAGGAGAAAACCTGACAGGCAAGGCGGATCAGGTTTTCAGGGATTCTGAAAAGCTGCCCCCAGCACTCACCTTAAAGATGATATCTGTCTTTCTGATGCTTGCTTCAATAGACTACTCCCTAATTTCTGTGACACAGGCAGAAGGCCTTCCCTGATCTCTTTCCAAATAAGAATCAATTTAGAACTTTAAATAAGTTTCCCAGCTGGTGGTATTTTATGAGATTATCCAGGATGAAAGGAGTGTTTCAATTTAAACTCCTTTGCTGGCATTCTAGTTTGATTAGCAAATGTGTCTATGCCCTTAGTACTAATATTCATGACTGTTTATAATACCCTAATCATAAAATAGCATAAAGAACCTGATCATATAAAGGCCCTAATAGACATAGAGCCCTTCAGGGAGTGAGAAAGCCCTATTAGAAAACACAAGAAAAATAATTCTAAAAGTGGCTATTGGGTTAACATTTGCTTGCTGTGGTTTTGCTCTTAATGTGCTAAGGTTGTGTTATGGAAACCATTGTTAATATAGTTAAAGATCTAGAAAAATAAGAGCTTAACCCTAGTGTGGTACCAATGAGACGGTTGTTAATTATTAGCCAGGAGTGCTAGGCAAGGGCTGCCTCACCAAAGTCGCAGAGTCTGTGTGGGATAAACCTCTTAGATAAATTCAACTGACAACTTCTGCAAAAGAATTGACTTTTGTGTTAACAAGGTTATACTTCTACTATGTTGTGACATGCTGTACTGTTGCCCTAAGAGACTGCAACTTTTCTGTTAAGATCACCACAGAAAGGAAAAAGTAGGTTTACATTCACCTGACTTGTATAAAATGCCAATAGGCCCCAAGGCCAGAAGATAATGTACAAGACCCTCATGAACAAAGAAGTATGCAGAAAACACCCTGGTTTGGTGAAGGACAAGCTGATGTAATGTTAAACTATCTTCCCCTTAGAAATGTACTAAATTAGGGTATAAAAGCTATGGTAAAAAATAAAGCATTGCCAGACTCTGCTGCACACCCCCAGTCTGGTCGCTCTCTCTCTTTCTCTCTCTCTCCCTCGCCAACACCATTCATTCTGAGGGTACCCCTGGATCCTGCCAGGGCTGGACCCCGGCAACTTTGTGTCCCATAGGCAAGCATGTGTCTCTACCAGGGCCCAGAAGCACACCAGAAGCTATTTCTAGAAAGACATATAATCTCTGATGCTGATGACATGGCCTTCCTACAGAACCCCAGGGACCTAGGTGGCAATTCTCTTACAGGGACTGGCCTTGAACTTGACACAGCATCCCTGCCCATTACTGATACATCTGACACCATGAGGGCTGTCATAAAAGATGGTCCACACATCCACTGCAGCCTGGACCTGCTGCAGGTTCCTCTCCTGCACCCCACCTCTGAGCCTTCTGCATCATCATATGGACTGTAGCAATAACCCTGCTGTCTTCTTTGTGGTGGAGGATTCAAGATGCAATTATTTGTCTTACACTTTGGAGGGGACGTCCTGGCATGCCTCTGATTACTGAACTCCTAAAAGCTTCACTGAATTGTCAGCTCCCTGGATTTTCATAGGGTTTACTTCCCATGCTCCTGAGCACATGTGTCTTACAGATGCCTATTACTCACCTTCTTCAATCAATATGATCATGTCGTTTAACTTATCTGAGTGATGTTCTATGGGCTGTCTAGATGATCTACATCTCTTTGTACTATGTTATGAGGTCGGGTATGATGTAGGGCAGGAGAGTTAACATAGCAGTGGAGTAAACTGTAAATAGAGATGTCTGTCTATATGATTGTGAATTACTTCTCATCCTCTTTCTCTGACTGGTTGGAATAGAAAGGAATGTACTCATCAAATCAATGGCCACATAACATGGACCTAGTTCAGTTCAGTAACTCAGTCGTGTCTGACTCTTTGTGACCCCATGAATTGCAGCACCCCAGGACTCCCTGTCCATCACAAACTCCCGGAGTTTACCCAAGCTCATGTCCATCGAGTCGGTGATGCCATCCAGCCATTTCATCCTCTGTAGTCCCCTTCTCCTCCTGCCACCAATCCCTCCCAGCATCAGGGTCTTTTCCAATGAGTCAACTCTTCTCCTGAGGTGGCCAAAGTACTGGAGTCTCAGCTTCAGCATCAGTCCTTCCAATGAACACCCAGGACTGATCTCCTTTAGGATGGACTGGTTGGATCTCCTTGCAGTCCAAGGGACTGTCAAGAGTCTTCTCCAACACCACAGTTCAAAAGCATCAATTTTTCGGTGCTCAGCTTTCTTCACAGTCCAACTCTAACATCCATACATGACCACTGGAAAAACCATAGCCTTGACTAGATGGACCTTTGTTGGCAAAGTAATGTCTCTGCTTTTAAATATGTTATCTAGGTTGGTCATAACTTTCCTTCCAAGGAGTAAGCGTCTTTTAAATTTCATGGCTGCAGTCACCATCTGCAGTGATTTTGGAGCCCCCAAAAATAAAGTCTGACACTGCTTCCACTGTTTCCCCATCTATTTGCCATGAAGTGATGGGACCAGATGCCATGATCTTAGTTTTCTGAATGTTAAGCTTTAAGCCAACTTTTTCACTCTCCTCTTTCACTTTCATCAAGAGGCTTTTTAGTTCTTCTTCACTTTCTGCCATAAGGGTGGTGTCATCTGCATATCTGAGGTTATTGATATTTCTCCTAGCAATCTTGATTCCATTGTTGGGCTTCTTCCAGCCCAGCGTTTCTCATGATGTATTCTGCATATAAGTCAAATAAGCAGGGTGACAGTATACAGCCTTGACATACTCCTTTTCCTATTTGGAACCAGTCTGTTTTTCCATGTCCAGTTCTAACTGTTGCCTCCTGACCTGCATATAGGTTTCTCAAGAAGTGGGTCAGGTGGTCTGGTATTCCCATCTCTTTCAGAATTTTCCACAGTTTATTGTGATCCACACAGTCAACTTATTAATCTGCTTGAGCAATCATACCACATCCAGCACATAGCATCCACAACTAGAATTACTACTTGGTGAAGCCTGGAGTATACAATCATTCTACAGAATTCAACCAATTTCTGCAGTCAACAGACTAGCAATGCAAATGGAGATATGATGGGGACCACCACCCCTAAATCTTTAAAAGTGGCTCTAATCTCTGTCATGTCTCCTGTGATATTGTTTGTAATTGACTCTCTTGGTTGTATGTGTCTGTTGGAGCGGGTGGGTGGGAGTGGTGTGCATTTCCGTAGACTTGCACATAACTTCCACCAATGTAAAGACAATGAAAGACAACCTAAAATTTGGTTTGGATGTGGAGACCAATGACACCCCCCCACACACACACACACCCCACCCACATCAAGAAGTCAAGAAATGGTTCATTACTTTCAGAATCAAGGGTTCTGAAGAGAGCAGGACAAGCCTCTCAACCAGTTGTGAAGTGACTTTTGAGAGCAAGGAATAGAGGGTGGCCTGGGATTTCACCATGGAGAAGAGGTGGGGCCAAAGTGAGAGTTCTCACATGTGGTCCCCAGCATACATGGTTCTGATCTCCCTGTGGTGTCAAAGGAAGGAGCACCCAGGCTTTCCTCCCAGTTTGCCCAGACATAATGCCCAAGGGGGAGAGGAAGGGCCAACTGAAAAAGGAAAGGCCAAATTCTACCAATGATAAGGGATGGAAGTGATACTCTTCCCTGCCCTGTTGCGGCTCTGGGAAATGGAGGCTCTTAGGACTGGAAATAGAAACCTCAAACTGGCCTGTGCTATGCCTGGCCTTAATTCAGGGAGAGCTTTTGCTAGAAGAAATAAAAATCAAATAAGGCAGAAAAGCAGAACCTGATTGTATAAAGGAAGACAACAAGAGGCATAACCATGTTAGACGTCTAAATAGAAGAATCGGTGCACTCGCATAAGCATCTGGGAGGCAGGATGTTAGATAACAAATAGGACAGTTGAAGAGGCACCTTTCACTCATGGCTGAACCGACTGCCTGAGCACCGTGCCCACCAGGCTCATCAAGGCCTTAGCAGTAGTAACTACCCACAAACTGGAAGCAATATATATTGTGAAGACAGTAACAGAGGTCGCAGACTTAGGCGTAGTTCTACAACTTGGTAAACAGGGTAATCCTCTCATTTCTCTTCTACTCACTTTCTACCACTGAAAAAGGAAAGGTGCCAGCCACTGCTCTGCAGATTGGACCACCCAATCGGTCCATCTCCCTCCTCCACCTCTTGATAATGACGTCCCCTCCCCACGGAGCCCCAGCGCCCTGAGTTGGCAGGTCCACTCAGGGTCCCTCGGGTTTGGAGGGTCGAGCTGCCCTCCCTGCCTGTCCATGGGTCCTGGCCGCGGCCAGCTCTGAAGACTGGCATCCAGCGTCCAGAGACCACCAGGGCAACTCGCCAAATATCCCCTTTGGATCTTTGTGGGCACCCAGCTCTCTTCCTCTCTCCCGCCTCCGCCTGCACTGTGGTGATGGTGCACTTGGGTTCAGGGGGCCTGCGTCAGCTCTAGGCCAGTGGGAGCACCCAGATCTTCCAGGCCATTGGGGGATGGGCAACGAGAGCAGCCCCGGGCGCCCAAGATGGGCGGCCAGGCAGAATTGTGATCCTTGCCCGCCATCTGGCGGCCGTTGTGGGAACTGCCGCCGAGGCTTCTCGCGCCCAGGGTAGCCATGGAAGCCTGGATGGTCGCTTTTCCCGATAAGCACCGCGACGCAAGCTCGCGGCTGCAGGAAATGGCGGCGCGCGCAGGCGCAGAGGCGCCGGACGTAAACGCGCAACCTCACGGGGCACAGAAACGCAGGCGCACGCAGTATGGCCTCAGGCTCGAGAAAATGTCTCTGGAATCAGTGGTGCTTTCTACCCTGGTGAATGCACTGCTCACCGAGGGTTCTGGGGGAGCCGCAGACCCCGAGTCAGCCTCTGGGCAGGAAGGGGCTATCGCTGGGCCCCTGTCTGCAGCCTCCTACTGACAGCCCCGCACCTTGCCTTCTGCCTGCTACCAGAACACAGGACTAGTACGGGGGAGTGGGACAGGGAGAGGGGTGCCCGTGCCTCTCAGCAGGCCACCCTGCCCTGGACTCAAAGTGGAGAACAGTGCTGCCAGCCTTTCCCCACCTCTGAGGAAAGGGGGTTGTGGAATTCCTGCTGGCCCACCCTCCTGACCTCACACCAACATCACACCAACCCCCACCACCACCACCACCCCCGTCCCTGGGTGCCCAGAGCTGGGCTGGCCGCTGTTGGCCAGAGAGGTAGACCGATCTCTGGAAGGTGGGCGAACACCCATGCCCTGGAATCCTGCACCACACTCCTGACAGTGGCCATGACCTCACACCAGGACCTTTCTGTGGCTGGCTGGTCCTTGGGATGGCACACATGACCTCTCTGAACCATCTGGGTGCCTGAAGTCCCCACGGAGCTGCCAGGGATCCTGGAGCCTGGCGTCCTACCAACTGACCCTACCCTCCCCCCACATCTAACCCACTCATTCCTGGGGGCTCCATGAGATTCCTGGGGACCTAAGCAGCCACAGTCCCTGCCCACAAGTCCCTGCTGCCCAGCTCCATCCAGTCCAGGGGGCCACACAGACCGTCTCGGACCCTGCTGGGACTGCACCACAGTGCCGACTTGGGGTACCAGGCCACTGTACCCCCACCCCAGGCAGCCCCTCCCCTCCACTAGCCAGAGCAGAGACAAGACAGCTGCAACTTTCAGGAAACTTTATTGAAGAGCAGCACTGACTGAAACCATTGAAGACAGAGAATAACAACACAAAGAACTCCTAACGACCACAGGTCACGGTCCTGGCCCCCCTCCTCCCAGGGTCCCTAATGAGGTGCCCTCCCTCCCCCCACACTCTCCCTTCCTGAGGGCCTCGCAGGCGGTGTCTTGCCAGGAAGGTGGATGCTGGCAATGCCCGATCCCCCCAGGGCAGCTCCTCCCGCTTGGGCCCACATGCCCTATGGTGGGCACAAGTCAGTCACACAGCAGGGCACGCTGCACCAAGCCAAGGACGCAGAATCCCGAAGAAGCACAGGGTGGCCCAGCAGAGCACAGGACCTGGGGGCCTCCCGAAGCCCCGCTGCAGCCCCGATGCAGACCTTCCTTCCGGAAGTCCCGGGGTGGACACTGGTCGAGCCCTCGTCCATCCCCCTCCTTCCCACTGGTTCCTGAGAGTGGGCTGGGGTGTCTCTGGGCCACGGTGGGGGGAACTGCTCAGAGAAGAACACACGCACATCTCCAGGAGACCAAGCAGAACTGAGCCTGAATCTGCACCGGGAAAGCACACGCTGTGCTGAGGACTTGGGACCACAGCAGGTAGGGCCTTGGCTGGTGCTGAAGCTCAGGGCACGTGGCAGGGCCCAGGGGTGGCTGACTGCGTAGGTGGGGACACCCGGCCCAGGTTCATGGGCACCGCAGGGTTCTGCAGGGTGTGGGGGTGTGTGTTGTTGGGGAGGGGAGAGGGGACTGGGTCAGGGAGGGGTTCCTTGAGACCTGGGTCACTAGGGGGCCTACAGGGACACATCTGGACTTCCCAGGACAGGGATCAGCCTTCCCCAGGGGATACTGAATAGGGGTCCCCTCTAGGGGGGGTGGGAGGGGGAGGCCCAGGCACCATGACATGGCCCTTAACGTCTCCCAGGCCAGTGTGGGCAACAGCTGTTTGCAGGCACCCCTTACTTAGGCAGGGGCTGCCCACTCAGGGCTGTTTTCAGTTGCAGGCTTTGGGGCTGACCTTGGCGTTGGCAGCTGGTGAGTGGT
>JADEYB020000379.1:6414-26294 GCA_015832495.2 Alces alces
AGAAATCTTGGTTGTTTTCTAGAGGGTTATAGATTAATATAGAAGGACTGTGTAAGCTTAAAAAGAGAGAAAACTGAATGTAATGGAGAGAGCTGAAAAAATAAAGATTGTCTGAGTCCCCAGAGGCCAGACTCCTTCTTGATTGTCTGAGTCCCAAGAGGCCAGACTCCTTCGTGATTGTCTGAGTCCCCAGAGGCCAGATTCCTTCGTGATTGTCTGAGTTCCCAGAGGCCAGACTCCTTCGCCATTGTCTGCGTCCCCAGAGGCCAGACTCCTTCGTCATTGTCTGCGTCCCAAGAGGCCAGACTCCGTTCACCTTTGCGCGGACGCCGTTCATCCCCAAAAGTACCCTAGACCCGCGGAGGCTGGACCCCCGCAGGCATGGGGTTATATAACAGATCTCTAGAATTCATTTTTCTTGCATACATAAAATTATATACATATTGACTGACAACTCCCTATTTTACCCTCTATTCTAATACCTGGCAACTACCATTCTGTTCTTTGCTTCTTATGTGATGTATGACTAATTTCAGGTATGAGGACAGAAGACATTTGAAAGTCATTTTCCTATGGTTATAAATGTTTAACTTTCCCTAGCTATTGTCGTTTGTGCTCTGGCATTCAGTGGTCATTTGTGTGATAAAGATTCATATCATAGAAGCTCTTTGAAAGGCACTGATATTATTTTACCTATTAAAAATAAAGAACCTAGACAGAGACAGAGTTCATGAATATTATTCCAGTGGCAATAGTAGGGAAAATAAAAAATCATGCCATTTCATTCATCTGACAGCTGTCTTTGTTTCATGACTAGTGAAATAAAAATAATAGCCACATTTAATGAGAAATATATTTTCTTGGGCTTCATGAACTGCTATGATCTTATGAGAATTATTCTTTCTATAATCCCACAGAAAATTGCTTAGTGTATTCTTTGATTCTGCTCTGTAATTTTCCTAGTTGTTTACATATTTGTCTCATCTGTTTTATTGCAAACTCAAAGAAAAGAAAGAAATGTTTTGATTCATCCTTGATGCACACCAAGAACCCCCAACTCAGTGGCTGGCATATTATACTCAAAAAGATAGTTGAACAAATTGATCCTGACCCAGGGATCAAATCTGCATCTCTTGCATTGGCAGGCAGTTTCTTTACCAGTAGCATCACCTGGGAAGTCCACCAGTGAACTAGGGCCATGTTATTAGCTCAGTACCTGCGTTCATCACCCATCTACAGCTTCTGGTTTGCAAACAACCAATAGGTACAAGCTAATATTAAATAGGCCACATTTTCTTCCCAAGTAGACTTTTGGTGTGGAAACTGGCTTAGTGTAAAGCTCAGAGATCTATTGGAGTCTTAGGGAATTCTATCAGTTATTTAGACTTAGGGCCCATTGATACAATAAGGTTGCATTTTTTTCCCAAAATAACTCAGGTTATTTATAATGTTAACATTTGTTAGCCAATCCAAAAAATCTCCTCTACATTCTGATCTCAGGGTATCATTGGCATCTATCAGATTGTTCAGTTAAAATGGTAAATGACTATCTGCCAATTGCTCCCAGAGTCAAAGCAAAACAAATAAAACCAAACAAAAACATGCTCTTTACCATCCATTTAAAATAAGGCCACAGTTTGACTATTAACAGGTATGTTAACCTTTTGTGGTGTGTTCCCAATAGCTCGTGTGAGTTCAGCTTTTATGGCATGCTTTTGGTGTAGAAATAATCTTTCCCTTAATGAAAGTCACACAAAGTTTCTCCTAAAAGTTTTACAATTATAGACTCTATGTTTATGTCTTGACTCATTTTGACTCAATTTTTATATGGGGTTGTGGTTCATTTTTTGCTTGGGGATAGACACTCATGGACAGGGAGTCCTGTTGTGCTACAGTCCATGGAGTCACAAAGAGCTGGACACGACCAAGACATGACCAAGCAACTGAACATGCTCATTATGACATGATTTCCTGAAAATAATTTTATTCCTTCTATTGCCTTGGAACATTTGTAGAAAATCAGTTAACCATATGTGTAGGGTTTTTCCTGGGTTTTCTATTCTGTTATGCTAGTCTACACATCTATACCACTATCACACTGTATTTTTCTGAATCTTGAAATCAAGTGGTGTATGTATTCTAACTTTGTTCTACTTTACAAACTTGTTTTGCTTATTCTAGGTCCTTTCAATTTCCATATGAACTTTAAAACAAGGGTGTCAATTTGTGGTCCCACAAAAACACACGACAGACCTCCCCAAACAAAACTATCATTTCTGAGCTGGTTTTAATTTTTTTGTCTTGTTATGACTTGTAATTTTTTATTAAATATGGTTTTTACCATGAATTTTACTGTGAAGTGAAGTGAAAGTTTTTCAGTCGTGTTTGATTCTTTGCTACCCCATGGACTATATAGTCCATGGAATTCTCCAGGCCAGAATACTGGAGTGGGTAGCCATTCCCTTCTCCAGGGAATCTTCCCCACCCGGGGATCAAACCCAGGTCTCCCACATTGCAGGTAGATTCTTTACTAGCTGAGCCACCAGGGAAGCCTAAGAGTACTGGAGTGGGTAGCCTATCCCTTCTCCAGCAGATCTTCCCAGCCCAGGAATTGAACCAGGGTCTCCTGCCATTACAGGTGGATTCTTTACCAGCTGAGCTACCAGGGAAGCTCAAAGCCAGATGGGGATATATATAAAATTAGGACTGATTCGTGTTGCTGTACAGCAGAAACTAACATGATATTGTAAAGAAATTTTCCTCCAATTAAAAAAAGAGAGAAAAAAATTTGTTTTGCTTTTTCCCAAGTTGTCTTTGAGCAAGAGTAATTTAAATGAGTGTCATTTAACATCATAGGCAATACGTAAGTGATTTATCTAAAAGTATACAGGTAGAAAATGTAGAGCCCAGTGTAAATCCAATCAGTCTGACACTAGTAGCTACACTCATATTTATACTTTATGGTCTTTCTAGGAGAAACAGAATCAAAACCATGCCTTAAAAAAGATCATTTACTTGACAGGAATCTGTGAGAAACAAGAGGAATAAAGCTTGAGCAAAGTCACAGAAGCCAGAGCGTTACAGTTGATTTGGGAGAAAAACTAATATACCGGGTTACAGAGAAAGTATACTACATTGGACGATGTAACAGATGGTAAAGTTGGGAAGGCAAGCTTGTGCAAAATAGTAAAGAACCTTGATTGAAAGATTGAGGACATTTTCTTGAAGGTTTTAGAGCAGTGGAATGTTATCAATCTACCTGTTTCTAAAGAAAGCATCCATGGTATTGTAAAAAAAAAAAAAAATATATATATATATATATACATATATATTGAGGAGGGAAGAAGTGATTAAAGACAGAGATCCTGTAGGATCTCAAGTACTATTATTCTGAAATAGGGTAGTGACAGTGATAACGGCAATGAGGCAATAGATGTAAGCAACTGTACAGGAAAAGAACAAATAGGATATGGAAGGAGAAAAGGCAGAGCGAGATAATGATGTGGAAGGAAGTAAATTTAAAGATTAATTTTAGGGAAATAAACGTGTATATTCAAATAAACACAGTGATATTTGAGCAAAAAAATGGTCTTGTACATTTCTTCTGTTAATCTATTATTTTATTGCTTCCCATAAATTTTATTTAGATTCCATAGGAGCCAAAAGGTTTTTCATGATTCTAAGTTAGTTTTCTAAGCAAAATATTAAAACAATATTGAAAGAGAATAACATTAGAGATCTCAGAACATTAACCCTGCAAAAAGTAGAAAGTAATATAATAAATGCAAACTACAGACTGGAAATTCAGTTGCTTCTAAATCTTTCAAGTAACAGCAAAACTATATAGAAATGTGGTGACAATCATTATATATATATATATAATGTAGTACTAGCACTTGGTACTTGACTATGTTAAAAATGTATTTTTCATGTAAAGTCATTTTTATTGAATGTAATAGCTTTGAAATCACTTAAAAATTATTTCAACAAATTCAAAAATTTTAGTTCTGTTAACTGAAAGCCATAAAAGCATTCCAAACATAATTAACCATTATAGTTCAAGGAATTTCAAAACCAATTGATAATTTTAGTATAGATGCAACTGAAATAAAATACTTAGACTATGCAATTCATATCAAATTATAAAATTCAATATAACTTCCAGGGATGTAAAAATGGCTAAGGAATCTTTCAAGTTTAAGGTGATTAAAATTGATGAGAGGAAACGTTCATTTCTTTGTTCACTACAAAGAGTCATTGGACAAAGAAAATATGAATATTTTAAGATGTGACAAGCAAGATACTAGTTTGCAGAAAGTGATGGCCTGTTCTTACATGATGTTCCAAAGAACAGATATAGAACTGCTATCAGATGCTACAGCTTAGAGAAAAAATACAAACAAGTTCAGGACCCAGAAGTATCTAAAGACTGATTAGGCCACTCAGGAAGTAGTATCATTTAATGACTGCAGGTGATTTGAACCAAAGTTTAACAACTGTCTTTATGGGGCTTCCCAGGTGGCTCAGTGGTAAAGAATCCGCCTGCCAAGCAAGAGACACAGATTTGAACCCTGGGTCAGGAAGATCCCCTGGAGAAGGAAATGGCGACCCACTCTAGTATTCTTGCCTGAGAAATTCCAGGGATAAAGGAGCCTGGTGTGCTATAGCCCATAGGGTCACAAAGAGTCAGACATGACTTAATGACTGAACATGCACACATAGATGTACATAAGAACTGTCATATAGCATAGATGCCTTCCACTTCATAGAGAAATCTGAAAATATTAGACATACATTTCTTTAACTTCTTATCCAACCACCTGTTAATTAACTCATACTTCAGAGTATGAGGTTCCCATTCCCCTGTTTGAGAAACATCCCTCGTTGTTCAGTATTGTTCCATCTCATCCAGCATGTTGGGAGACTTTACCTATGTATTTTCAAATTCTCCCTTTATTTAGCTTTTCCCTATAAAAACTAAACATGTTCAAGAACCTCCTATTGTAAAAAATATATAACACATAGTACATTTTCTTGGACTATATAGCCTTTTAAATTACTGCTCTCCTCTCTTGTCTTCGATTCACAGCTAAGGCCTTCAAAAGAATATTCTGCAAATGACATCAGTTTCCTTAGCAACAAAGTTTTTTTATAATTTATGAAATACATTGAAATATATATATTTGAAATATATTATGTGCATTAAAATAGTAAAACATACACATACACTCACCAACTAGACTAAGATAAAAATATCACTATGGTTAAATGATGTTGTGTGTACCAAACTGATCCCATGGCCCTCCACTTCCCATTCTGTATATCCTAACTTGTGCTGTGTTTAGTAGCTCAGTCATGTCTGACTCTTTGTGATCCCATGAACTGTGGCCCGCCAGGCTCCTCTGTCCATGGGGATTCTCCAGGCAAGAATACTGGAGTGGGTTGCCATGCTCTCCTCTAGGGGATCTTCCCGACCCAGGGATCAAACCCAGGTCTCCCACATTGCAGGAGAATTCTTTACTATTTGAGCCATGAGGGAAGCTCTATCCTAATTTATGTGTTTATTATTGTCCAAGAAATATCTTCACCTTGCATAAAGTAATCAAAATAGATAGTACAAATTCCATAACAGTTCATATAAGATTTATATTAACTATTAAATTAAAAGATGCTTGCTGCTTGAAAGAAAAGCTATGACAAACCTAGACAGCATATTAAAAAGCAGAGACATTACTTTGCCAACAAAGGCCCATCTAGTCAAAGCTATGTTTTTTCCAGTAGTCATGTATTGATGTGAGAGTTGGACTATAAAGAAGGCTGAAGGCTGAATAATTGATGCTTTTGAACTGTGGTGTTGGAGAAGACTCCTGAGAGTCCCTTGGAGAGCAAGGAAATCCAACCAGTTCATCCTAAAGGAAATCAGTCCTGAATATTCATTGAAAGGACTGATGCTAAAGCTGAAACCCCAGTACTCTGGCCACCTGATGTGAAGAACTGACTCATTGGAAAATACTCTGATGCTGGGAAAGATTGAAGGCAGGAGGAGAAGGGGATGACAGAGGATGAGATGGCTGGATGGCATCACTGACTAGATGGACATGAGTTTGAGCAAGCTCCAGGAGATAGTGATGGACAGGGAAGCCTGGAGTGCTGCAATCCATGGGGTCACAAAGAGTCGGACATGACTGAGCAACGAACTGAATTGACTGAACTATTTCTTGAATATTTAATTGAAATCAGCTATAAAGCCACCAGTCTATTTCCATGTATTTGTATGGCAAAGGGGAATGGCAAGGTAGTTAAGAGCACATTTTAACTGCTGATTCAATTTCTTTAATGGTTTTAAATCTTTCTTTATGGAATCTTGGGTTTCACCCTAGGACATCACTTACCCTATGCATGTTGTTCCCACAGCCCTACTACGATTAGGCCTGAAGATGTTTTAGGGGTCCTTCTTGATTTTTACAGCTTCCAGATAATTCTTCCTCCCACTTCTTTAAAATACTCAGTTTAGAATCACACATTTTCAGATAATGCCACCTACTCTTCCTCCTTGTTGGAACAGTCTTCATATCCCTGGGCACTCTTCTTCATCTCTTGAGGCTTTAATTGCAGTCTCACTGACACATACTCTAACACTAGTCTTGTCATGAATAGCGGCTATTTCATCATCTACCCAAATGATCCTGCAAACTTTTCAAACCATTTAATTTCTCCTGGATGTCCTTTATTCCTCCCTATCTACCTATATAGGGCTTCCCTGGTGGGGGTCAATGTGTGGGGTCAATGCCTGGGTCAGGAAGACCCCCTGGAGAAGGGAATGATAACCCACTCCACTATTCTTGCCTGAGAAATCTTATAGATAGAGGAGCCTGGTGGGCTATAGTTTGTGGGGTCATAAAGGAGTCAGACATGACTTAGAGAAAGTGAGAGAAAGTGAACACTCAGTCATGTCCAATTCTTTGTCACCCCATGGACTATAAAGCCTATGGAATTCTTCAGGCCAGAATACTGGAGTGGGTATTTTTTTCCCTTCTCCAGGGGATCTTCCCAACCCAGGGATTGAACCCAGATCTCCCACACTGCACCTGGATTCTTTACTAGCTGGCTACAAGTGAAGCCTAAGAATACTGAAGTCTTCTTCAGTATCTGTCCCTTTGCCAACAGATATTCCTGACCCAGGAATTGAACCAGGGTCTCCTGTGCTGCAGGCAGATTCTTTGCCTACTGAGCTATCAAGGAACTAAACAACAAAAACCTACCTATATATAGGTGAGGCCACCTATTTCCACAGCCATACCCTAGGCCTTAGAATTCCCAACATCTGCAGTCCCTCCATCACCTCATTTTAGAGCATCTCATTCTCCAATCACCATCTACACAGCTGCAGCTCAATCTAATTAATACTTAAAGTCCAATAATCTTTTTACTCCCATGAGGACATACACTTCACTGAAACTACTGGAGTTTCACTGTCCCTCATCATCATCATGTCACCATTTTAATCCTTAATCCATTTAAAATTCATGGTCCATCAATACAATCATTTGGGTGCCTATGCTCTCAACTCTCCTAGACTTCACTTGTTTCATTTTCTTTCTTTTTCTTACATGTTGGGCAAAACTCATATCCTGATTAAATTGAACTCTGTCTACCCTCCCCTTTCCACATGAAGCTTATTCTGGTGGACACAGAATTTTGGTGAGTGGTCTCACTTTAAGGTGAGAATCACTATCTCAAGTGGGCCTATAATGAAACTTAGCAGTAATATTAACATATTCACAATCACTGTTTAGAAAATTATTTTTATCTTCTTTCTCTTAAAATGCCCAACACCATCCCCCATCCTCATCATCTGCTTATAATGCTTATTTCCTTCCCTTGCTTCCTATTAGCTAAGAAAAGTAAAGAAATCAGAGGAGAATTTCCAAAAGTTCCCACCATCACAATTTGCTACTCACATCTGAACCTATATATATTGTCTCTCCTGTTACAGTAGTACCTGAAATAATGGTGTGCCTAGCTCAGGCCAGTCACTCCAACTGGGCACTGGATTATCACTTCTTTATTATTTTCAGCAATTCTCACCTCTCTATCCTCTTGGCCATATTTCTTCTATCTCTTTCTCAAATTCACTTAAAAGCTCTTGACACACAGTTCTCTATGTAGCTGTTAGTCAGTGTCTCTTTTTACAGTAAATACCTCAAATTTATGATCTATAGTCATTGTCTTCATCTCTTCTCATTCTCCTTGAATTCACTCTCATCTCCATTCCCTTGACCAAAACTGTTTTTATAAAGCAATGACCCCCAAATTGCTAAGCCCAATGTGATGCCTATCTTAATTTACATATTAATAGCATTTAACACAATTGATCATTACCTTATCTTTGAAACGCTTTCTCTAGCAGGCTTCCAAAAAACTCTTTTAGTTTACAGTAAAATCTTTCTCATTAATTTGTACTACTTTTCCCTTATCTTCCTGATCTCTCATCTTCAGAGTACTTCAGAACTTGGATCTTTTCTCTTTTCTAGCTATACTCATTCCATTAGTAATCACAGCAAGTATTATAGTTTTTAACACCATGTATCCTGAGCATATACCCCTCTAATGAACTCTTATCTCATAAATCTAATGGCCTACTCAACACTCCCACTTGGATGTCTACTAACATAGAAATCTGACTGTCTTTTCTTCTCCCTCAAATCTGCTCCTTCAACAGTCATTCTCACCTCAATTAATGGCAACTCTGTGCATACAATGCTCAAGGACAAACATTTTGATTTTGACAGAATCTTTCATCCTCTTTTTCTCTCATTCCCTGCTTTCCCCCTTGGCAGAGGTCTTGTTGGCTCTATTTTTTACTTATATCTGAATATTTCTAATAACTACCCACACTCATATCACCCTGGTTCAATATCCCATCATCTCCAGCCTGGATTTCTTCAGTAGCCTATATTGCTATAATAACCTCTTTTAAAAAGTCTCCATGCTTCTTGCTTGCCCACAAACGATACAGGCACACATAGATAGTAAGAGGTGTGACATACACACTACCGTGTGTAAAATAGATAGCTAGTGGGAAGCTGTTGTATAGCACAGGGACATCAGCTTGGTGCTCTGTGATGCCCTAAAAGGGTGGGATGGGGAGATGGAAGGCTCAAGAAGGAGGGGATATATGTATACATTGAGCTGATTCACTTCACTGTACAGCATAAACTAACACAAGATTGTAAAGCAGTTCTATTCCAATGAAAATTTTAAAAAGAGAGGTTAATCATGAACGACAGAATTAGGAAAACTCCCAAGCAGGATGTAGCATCCCAGGTCCAATACTTCTTAATTGTGACTTGGAGCAAGTTACTTAATCTCTCAAGGCTTCAGTTTCTACACCTTTAAAACATGGATAATAGTAGGGCCTACTTTGTAATGTCATTCTGAATATTATAGAACTTAATAAATGTAAAGTAGTTAGAAGAGGGTCTGAACATCGAAGTTGTTATATCCCTATTAGATATTATTTTGAGGAGAGCAATGAAATCCCAGTAGAGTTTCTACACATAGATTATATATAGGGATGGTTTTCTTTATGCAATAAGGGTCTTTTGAAAAATTTAAATGGATACACAACAAAACCATGCTACATCTCATGTCTACAATTTATAATTAGTGCGAATTTTAATGTAGGCTATATTTACATTTATCTTTTGTGAACAATGAAAAATGTTTCTCACAGTATTAAATTACATACTTTAAGGATTACATAGGAGTTATTCTGCTCAATTCATTCAGTTCACTGGAGAGTTATAATCATATTTCTGCTACTCTAATGAGGATTATGTACAATAAATGTTGATGCATAAGCTTTATAAAAGGAAAACATTTTCTCTAATGTTAGTTTTATTGAATTTGGAAAAAGCATAAAACTGTTTAAATTTAAAACAGCGGTTGGGCATTATTTTACTATGTGTATTGAGAAGAGCTTGAGTAAATATGTTTGTAACATCTTATTTCTTTTCTTCTTGCAATTCACTACCATCCAAAATAATTTTCAATACATTTACTTAGTGATTACTCTATTTTCTGTTCCCTTCTCTCAAAAGAATGCAATCTCTTTGTACATACAGTGTACACAGTATTTCTGATCTTCATTTTATGCTCAGCATCTACAATAGTGCCAGGAACTTACAAAAATTTAATAAATATCTGTTGGAAAACTGTATGAATGGATGCATAGGTACATGGGAGAAATTCTGAAATTTAATTTTATTTAATTCTGAAATTCAGATGAAGCAGACTGAGGGCCCTGGTAACAATGAACTCAATGCAATTCATCAAAGGCAATGGCCCAATGATTCTAAATGCAATATTAATATAAATTCCACACTTTTTTTTCTGGGATATGTGACTCATGGAGACTCATGTGCCATCTGGAGCATGTATTGATCAAGGGAGTAGTTTTCAACCTCTTCTTTCCAAAAGACTTAATGTTTCTTTCATTTGTGTCTAGGGTAAGATTGTTTCCACAAAATAGCAAACCTGTGGATCATATCAATATTTAAAATAATATTTCAGAATATTTCATATATCAAATTTTCTAATAACTAATGTTATAATTTTTATTATCCTTTATATAGTTTCTGAAATTATTAACAGTATTTTCAAAAGCTTTGATCTTTTTTTGAAACAAATTAATGCTGGGAAAGATTGAAAGCAAAAGGAAAAGGGAACAGCAGAGGATGAGACAGTTAGATAGCATCACCAACACAATGGATATGAATTTGAGCAAACTCTGGGAGATAGTGAAGGACAGGGGAGCCTGGTGTGCTGTAGTCCATGAGGCTGCAAAGAGTTGGACACAACTAGCCACTGAGCAACAACAATTTGACATTCAACTCTTTCATTCAGTGTTGCCTTTTACATGTACCAATATACATATACATTCCCAAACAATGATAATAAAAAGGGTTTGTTTGTAGATGAGCTTGTACTCCAAGATATACTGAGCAATTATCAGATTTTATTTGAGATTGATTAGGTCAGACACGACTGAGTGACTTCACTTTCACTTTTCACTTTCATGCACTGGAGAAGGAAATGGCAACCCTCTCCAGTGTTCTTGCCTGGAGAATCCCAGGGACGGGGGAGCCTGGTGGGCTGCCCTCTATGGGGTCACACACAGAGCTGGACATGACTGAAGTGATTTAGCAGCAGCAGCAGCAGCAGCAGGTAATAGAAAAACACATTGAAAAGGGGCTAAGAATTAAAATTGAAACCAAACAAGACATGAGAGATACAATATTTCATTGAGGTTCCAGAATATATTAAAGGAGATTTAAGTGAGTAAATCCTTAGAAAAAGTGATATTACTTAGAGGGGGCTTTTTAAAAGAGATATTTAGCTCTATGTAGAAAAAGTATATCTTACAGTATACATCAAAAGAATCATGTGATTCAATGCCATTACAATTTTCTCTAATATTGGCCCACTTACTGCTGGCATAAATCTATTCCTACTTTTACCTTTGGTGAAAAGTTTTAATAAGAGGAAACTGTAATACAAATTTGTTTTCAGTGAAGGAGATCAGACAAATAGGAAACAAAGTGTGAAACAACAAACATTAATTTACAAAAGCCTTTAATTGAATTCAGCAAGAGATAGCAAGTAGATTTTTTTCCTTTTTCAAATTTTAATTAGCATATAGCATTATACTTGTTATTATATATAAATAATGCATATTTCTAGTAATAATTATCCAAAAATATTATATTTAAATACCTAACATCTTTATGAATATTGAATATCTTGTTATATATCATTGTTATTCTTTGTTGATCAAAATGCCATAAATTTGCATACCTTATGTTCTCACTTTACAAAATAATGTACAGAACCAAAAAAAAAATACCCTCTAAAATCCACTCCAGAGTTAATTTTTAACATTCTCTGTCAACACACTTAAACATACCAGTACAAGAGGTTAAAGACAAGCATCTAGCCAAATCATTTTTGTTTAATGTATAAGGATACCACCCAAAAATAAAATCCACTTTTTAGTTTTCTAATAAATTTAAAGGTTTGAGTGAATTGATATGCAATGGTACCATATAGATATGGATAGATCTAAATTTAGATGGTAATAGAAAAGTTGAAATACTATAGATTAAAATAAAACTTGTTTCAACAGGTAAGTAATAGAAAGCATGGACATTACAGTAACAAGAAGTCATAGGGATTTTATAATACAAGATTATAATATAATCTTCCCACCATTACTAAAAAGACTGAGCCAAAAATGTAGTATACAGGAGACAGTATCTACAAATGACTAGACTATGGATTTTAAAGGAGCGAGCAAACACAAAGCAAGCACTACAAAATGACCTGCCCAATACAGTATCAACTTTACAAGTAAATATTAATTTATAGTTAAAGATCCTTGATTTTTTTAAAAAAATATTTAGCCTCTGATATTCATGGCTCCAAAAATACTTGGTCATTTTGTTCAAATAACCTGCTTGCCAATGCAGGAGACATAAGAGACACAGGTTCAATCCCTGGGTCAGGAAGATGCCCTGGAGAAGGGCATGGCAACCCACTCCAGTATTCTTCCTGGAGAATCCCATGAACAGAGGAGCCTGGCAGGTTACAGTCCATAGGGTCACAAAGAGCTGGACACAACTAACACGACTTAGCACTCATTAAACACACATCTACTGTATGATTCAGCAATTCCCTTCCTAAGTATATACCCAAGAGAATTAAAACCATACATTTAAACAGAAATGTAACAAATACTCACAGAAGCATTATTTATAAAAAGTCCGAAGTGGAAACAACTCAAATGGCCATCAATGGGTGAATGAACAAATAAAATGTCATATATCCATACAATGCAATATAATTCTACAATAAAAATAGCATGAGGTACTGATTGGTATTGCAACACAGATCAATTTTGAAAAATTTATAAGTGAAATAAGGCAGTCAAAAGGGACTGCTGGGTGAAGGGGGAAAACAGGAGATAATTGCTAATAAGTATGGGGTTTCTTTGGGGGATGATAATGGATATGACTAAAGCAATTTAACACACACACAGTAATAACCTGGAATTAAATTGTGGTAATGGCTTCATAACCCTGTAAAATATTTTTAAATACACTGAGGTTATGTGAAATAAAGCTGTTGTTTAAAAATAATAGGATTGGGGCTTCCCTGGTGGTCCAGTGGTTAAAACTCTGTGCTGCCAATGCATGGGGCACAGGTTGGATACCTGGTCAGGGGAACCAAGATCCCACAACTTGTGGCATGGCCAAAAGATTTAAAAAAATAAAAACAATAAGAGTGACATCAGGGAGATGGTGGAATAGGAGATCCCACTCATATCCTTCCTCAGCAACAATAATTGACAGTCATTCATGGACAAAGGTGCCTTTGTTGGAACTTTGGGATCCAGGTAGAAAGTGGCAAATCCCTCATGGGGTCCAACAAATGAGTGGTTATTAGAAGTCAGACACTCCCAGGCAGCAGACTTGTCAACCATGGCCCTGGTTACAGACCTAGAAACAGCTTCACAGCCTCTGTGGACTCTGACTCAGGCCCGTTTGTCCTTGAGGTTCTGCCACCAGCACCCTGCAACAAGGGACCTGTGAGGAGTCATGTCCATTTGCATCTCAGGCAAAAGGCCCACAGAACTTGGTCCTGGCTGTGGACACTGAAATGGCCCATGACCCATCTCCAGCTCCCTTCATGCATAATCTGAGAGTCCCTAGGGGTAGGCCTGCCAAACTTAATCTGACTGGAGATTTTAAAACAGCCCTATAACTGGGCTCTGGGCCCTGCCAGCTACAGGCAATGAAGCAGTTCTGCCTGCCCAGGGTCCTGGCAGTAGACACTCCTGTGCACTCCTGAAGATCCTCAAAGGGCCTTATAAGTAGCCCCAAGCCCCTCCCAGCCACAGTCTGCAAGAAGTCCTGCCTGCCTAGGAAGACACTTAGTGACCCAACAGGACCACCTCTAACTTTAACAATTTGTAATAGGCCCACATTCTGAGGACCTAACTGTGAATACTGGAGTTGACCCTGGTCCCACTGCCATCCTATTGAATAAGGTCCTATAGGCAGTCCCATCCCCCCAAAGCCCTGATAAGATCAACACCTAAGTTCCTGGTAATAGGCCTGCCAACTGCAAAGCCTCCCATCCCTACCCCATGGACCCAAGAACAGCCTCATGACCTGGCTCTAACCCAGAAAAATTATGATTCCATCAGATTGCAAAGGCAACAGGAGAAGGCATATGTACCTACCACAATAGGTATTGAGACAGTGCAGTACCAGTAAAAGAAGAGACAACTAGATCAATGGAACAAAACAGAGAGCCACATAAATACAATCAATTGATCTTTGATGAAGGAGCAAAGGTAGTACGATGGAGTTAAGATTATCTTTTCACCAAATAGTGCAGGAACAAGAAGACAAACTCAAGCAAAAAAAAAAAATCTAGACATGGACCTTACTCGCTTCACAAAACTTAACTCAAAATGGATCACAGACTTAAATGTACAACACAAAACTATAAATTTTCTAGAAGGTGACATAGGATAAAGCCTACATAACCTTGGATACGACAATGATTTTTAGATACAACAACAAAGGAATGACCCATGAAGGAAAGATTTGATAAGCTAGACATCATTAAAAGTTTTTAAGTCTTGCTCTGTGAAAGACACTATCAACAAAATAAAATGATAAGTCACAGACTGGGAGAAAATATTTTCAAAAGAAAAACCTATTTGATAAAGATTGTTATCCAAAACACACAAAACTCTTAAAACTCAATAATGAAAAAACAGACAACCCAGTTAATTTTTTTTTAATTTATTATTTTTTTATTTTAATTGAAGCTAATTACTTTCAATACTGTAGTGGTTATTGCCCTACAGTCACATGAATCAACAATGGGTGCACATCTGTTCCACATCTTGTAATTATCTTGTAATTATCACCATATTTTAGGATTTCTAAATAACTAGAGTCATAAAACATTCTTCCCCAATAAAGTCTCTTGATAGTCCAAATTCTACAAGTTTATCACGGTTTTAAATAAACTGTGTGAAATAATTAATTTGGTGTTAACTTTCATTTTGAAATGTTTTAAAAGGTTCAAGGAGAAATTAATCAAATATGGAGATACATAAGGCAGAGACTCTGATGATAAGAATCCTGTGTGTTTTCAGAAAATATTTTAGAAGCAACTAAACACAGAGTTTCACCATTAGCATCCAAAGAGTTTAGTTCAAATATTAACTCAATGATATGTTATCTTTGATCTGGATTGCAGCTGCCTAATTCAATCTTGCTGGCACTCTAACGCCTGGGAGACCCCATTGATGATTCAAAGTTGGTCGCTGAATGTGATTTAAAATCAATAAGGGTGAAAGACCCCTGGGTGTGCTGTCCTTTTTTATTTGTTTCAGTTCTTTTTTTTAAATTGACTTATTTTGATTGGAAGCTAATTACTTTACAATATTGGAGTGGTTTTGCCATACACTGACAAGAGTCAGCCATGCATGTACATGTGTACCCCATCCTGAACCCACCTCCCTCCTCCATCCATATCCCATCCCTCAGGGTCATCCCACCGCACCAGCCCTGAGCACCCTGCCTCATGCAACGAACCTGCACTGGCGATCTGTTTCACATATGATAATATATATGTTTCAATGCTATTTGCTCGAATCGTCCCACTCTCGCCTTCTCTCAGAGTCCAAAAGGATGTTTTACCTTTGTGTCTCTTTCATTGTCTCACTTTTAGGGCCATTGTTACCATCTCTCTAAATTCCATATATATGCGCTAATATACTGTACTGGTGTTTTTCTTTCTGTCTTCCTTCAACTCTATAACAGGCTCCAGTTTCATCCACTTCATTAGAATTGATGCAAATGTATTCTTTTGAATAGCTGAGTAATATTCCACTGCACATATGTAGCATGGCTTGCTTATCCATTCATCTGCCCATGGACATCTAGGTTGCTTCCATGTCCTGGCTATCATAAACAATGCTGTGATTAATATTGGGGAACACATGTCTCTTTCAATTCTGGTTTCCTAAGTGTGTATGCCCAGCAGTGGGATTCCTGGGTCGTAGGGAAGTTCCATTTCAAATTTCTGATGAATCTCCACACTGTTCCTCTCCAGCATTTATTCTTTGAGGACTTTTTGATAGGAGCCATTCTGACCACCATGAGATGGTACCTTATCGTGGGTTTGATTTGCATTTCTCTGATAATGAGTGATGTTAATGTCTGGGTTACCCTGCTTCGAAAGAGCATTATTAATATTGTCTAATTGTAAACATATACTCAAGGCAAAGCAGTACCGAAATGTAAAGAAGGAGTATAACATGAAATTAGAGAACAGCAATAACTGTGTCAATAGAAATATACACTGCTCATATTCTGTCTTTGTTGTTCTACCTAAATGCTTATAACATATATATATATATATGTTTTATAATGCTAAATATATACATGTAATACACATATTTTTGGATGAGCATATGTACATCAGTGAATTTTTTTAATTTATACAAATTGAATCAAACTATATGCTATATTGTAGCCTTCCTTTTCTATACCATATGCTGGGAGAATGTTTCCACCTCAACAAACATGTATCTGCCAGTATTTCTGAGAATTACTGTGGTGTTCAATTGCTTGCCTATCCCAAACTCCATCAAGTGCTATAAAGACAGTAACCATGTGTACCTTGCTCACTGGTTGCTTCCGTATCTTTTCTATTGTAAGGAAGGCTGTAATAAACTTTGGGGTTCATGTATCTTTTCAAATTAGTGTTCATTTTCTTCTGATGTATAGCTAGGCGTGGAATAGCTGGGTCACATGTTGGTTCTATTTTTAGTTTTTCTAAGAAACTTCCATGTTGTTTTCCAAGGTGAGTGCACAAATTTCCTTTCCCACCAATTATGAACAAGGGCTTCCTTTTGTCCACATCCTTGCCACTATATGTTATTTTCAGACTTTTTGACTTGATGATAGCCATTCTGACAGCTGTGAGGTGATATCTCCTAGTGATTTTGATTTGTATTTCTCTAATTATTAGTGATGTTCAGCATTTTTCCATGTGCCTATTAACTCATACTGTAAGTAGTCTTTCTGATCTGGTTCTTTAAGTTAAGTTGAAAAACTTTCAAGTTCTTACAATCATCAATAGCATGTCCTTTTTTCTCGTTGAGTAGTATTCCATCGGATGGATGCACCATTTGTATATTGGATTACCAGTTGAATAACATTTGATTTATTGCCTGTTTGGGGTTATTATTAATAGAGCCACAGTAAATGTTGGCATGAAGGGTTTTATGTGAACAGAAATTCATGTTTTACATGGGAGTTATTTAGGAATGGGATTTCACGGTTTTCCAGTGTGCAGATATTAATGAGTAACGAAAAACATTTCCCAAAATGTCTTTATCATTTTGCATTCTTATGAGTCATTGAGGAGAGTTTAAGTTTCTCTCTTTTCCTGAGAGTTGTTTATGTTCTCAGTTATTTTATTTCTTTATTCCAAGATATAATTTGCCTACTTAATATGCATTCAGTTCTAATTACTAATCATTTTAATTAATTTTATGTGTTTATCAGTCATCTGTATTACTTATGTCATATCTTATATCAACCAATTGCTATTCAAATATTTTCCACATTTTACTTGGTTTTTTTTTTGTTCTCTTATTAGTGAGTTTGAGAGCTCTTATATATTATGTTTATAATATATATTATATGCATAATTATATATATGTATATATATGAAAAATATATGTGTATTTGCATAAGCACATCAAGATAGAGAACTATTCTGTAACCAGAAATGAATTCCCTGATACCACAGTCTTGTAACTATGTTTTTTTTCCATTGTCCCTTATGACTACTGATTTCTTGTCCATGTGTCTAATTTTGTCATTTTGAGAACAATATATACATGGAATCATAAATTATATGTCGTTTTGAGACTGGCCTCTGTTTTACATTTGCATGCACTTGAGATTCATCCACGTTATTACATGTATTAATATTTTCTTCCATTTTATTGGAGAGGAGTGTTATTGGTATAGCTAACTGTGTTACTGGTATGGTGGTATGGTTATGTAACTATGGTTAAACCACAGTTGAACTATTCACTCCTTGAAGGATATCTAGCCTGTCTACATTTTTAGCTATTACAAACAAAGTTTAAATGAAAATTCATGTAAAAGCTTTTATGTTCATTTCTCTAGAGTAAATATGCAGGAGTAGAAATTCTGGATCAAATTATACTTGCATGTTTATAGCATGTTGTATAATGAAATGTCAAACTGTTTTCCAGGATAGCTGTACCGTTTTATACTCTCACAAGAAATGTATGAATGAACCAGTTTCTCTGCATCCTTGCCAGCGTATTGTGTGGTCACATTTTTAAAAATATACAGCCACTTTTATAGATATAGAGTGGTTAGAACTCCTTACAATTTAATTTGCATTTCTGTCATAGCTAATATGCTCAACATCTTTTCCTTTGCTTATTTGCCATTGCTGTAACTTTGCCCAAGTTTTTGTTAAAGTCTTTTATATATCTTGATCATTTTCTAATGAGTGTCTGTTTTCACTTGATTACTTTATAGACTTTTACATAAGGGTTTTTCTTTTCCAATTAGTTTCCATGCAGTTATTTGCACATGTAAAATTATTAATATTTTATGTTTAAGCATTCAGACACAATGAATTAAGCCTAAGTTATAGAAATTTCTCTTTTTTGATGGCTTGCTTCTAGAAACATATGATATTTTTACATTTTTGATGTACATTTGGCTTTCCACATATATGCCAATATATAAATTTATGAGCATCTCTGTGTAAGTCAAAATACTATGCATAAGCTACATCCTATATATAGGATACATCTATAGAAAATATTCTACTTGTTTTTCTTTTCAGAAAGTCCCTATCTCTAAAAAATAATTTGAATAAAGGAAATGCAGGGAAGTCGACTATTGATTTACAGAATAGGCAGAGTTTCTTGGTAAGACAGACAGTCCTAAATCTCTCAAGTACTAGTATCATTGTGTAGCTGAATCTAAGCAATTTATAAACCTAAAGCAATTATTTTTTATTAATGTTTACCTATGGAGCTTCTATAAATAGGAGAGTATTATCACATATTAAATTCCTACATTAAGAGCTTTGGAGAAATGTTCAATCAGAGAATCATGGAATATGCTGAAGATATTGGTGTAATTGCAGGTTGGAGCAGACATTCATCAATACTATATAGAACTGCAGTGTTTAAAAGGTTGGGGATGAGATTAAGGAATAGATCAGTATCATTCTTAGTATTGATCTACATAGAAAAATTAATTATGCATCAGTAGTTCTGCCAGTATAATTAAAAATAGACTGAAGTCTGCAGAAAAAAATATTGATGTCTACATTATATATCACAAACTAGAAATCTGTCTTCCATTTTAGCCATGCTAGCTCTTCAGAAATGAATAGCCTTTTAATGACAAATGGAATTGAGGACCAGTAAGAAGGGAAAATATTTCATCCTTTCATTTGCTCCATCATGACTGAGGACAAATTCTGAACGTTCTGTAGAGATCACAGAACTAGAACAAATAATTTCATAATTTGTATGGAAATACAAAAACCTTTGGAGAGCCAAAGCAGTGTTGTGAAAGAAGAATGGAATTGGAGGAACCAAACTGCCTGACTTCAGGCTATGCTACAAAGCTACAGTCATCAAGACAGTATAGTACCGGCACCAAGACAGAAATACAGATCAATGGAACAAAATGGAAAGCCCAGAGATAAATCCACCCACCTATGGA
>JADEYB020000381.1:0-27720 GCA_015832495.2 Alces alces
GAGTCCGGTTCCTGTTGCCACAGGGATCTTGGGCTTCTTATCCATTTTCAAGGGGAATCCATCTTCATCTCGTGTTGAGGCATGGAAGACCTCTTTGTTCTCACGTTGGAAATGGGGTGTCAGTCCTCATGTTGACTTGAGGCAGGGATCTCGGGCTTCTTTAGAAGTACTACAGGGGAGTCAGACCTCCCTTAGTGTTGCGACAGGAAACTCGGAGTTCAAGTCAAGTCGTTGCCATGGAATCAGTCCTTATGTCGAGCTGAGGGGGAACACGATGTCCTTTTGTCTTACAGCAGGGGCCTCGGGGTTCTTCTCGAGTCTCAACAGGTGAGACAAAGCAGCACTTCCAGTGTGAGTGGAACACCTGGAGTCGTCTCCAAACAAAGAATGAGAATTGGCCCTCATCTCAAGATGATTTGGGGTACACGGAGGTCTTCTCGAGTTGCTGTGCTGATCTTGGTGTTCATCTCAACTTGTGACGGTGTGCTCGGGGAATCTCTGGAGTTGCTTAAAGGAAGTCAGTCCTCCTGTCGTGTTTGATGTGGAATGGGGGATGTCTTTGGAACCAATGAAGGGGATTCGGAACTCATCTCGCAGTGAGGGGGGAAATCTCATGGTTTTTCTCGAGTTGCGGTGGGAACCTGGGGTTTCCTCTCGAGTTATGATGGGGAAGTTCTTTAGACACTCGTGTTTTCTCAGCAAAGTCAGGACTCCTGTCTAGTTTCCAGGGACACCTCGGGATTCTCCTCGAGTCGTGGCAGGGCAGTAGGGACGCCTCTCGAGTTGAAGAGGGAGACAAAGTTTCCCTGTCCAGTAGCCACTGGGATATTGGAATCCAATCGATTTTCAAGAAGAGTCAGGCGTCGTCTCCTGTTGAAGCATGCAACTCTGCATTCCTCTTGAGATGTCAAAGGGGTGTGAGGCCTCCTGTGGAGATGAGGCAGGGAACTAGGGCTCTTTCTAGGGTCTCAACAGGGCATTCAGACATCCCTTAATGTGGGGAGAAGAAACACGGGTTTGCATTTGAGTCACTGCTGGGAAATCAGGCCTTACCACGAGTGAGGGGACTCGGTGTCCATTCATCTTGAGGCAGCAAACTCCGGATCCCTCTCACATACCTATAGCTGAGAGAAGCCTCCTCTTGAGGTGGTTGTCGAAAGTTCACATTCCTCTTGAGTTGAAGGCAGGGAATCAGCTCTCATCTCGAGATGATTTGGGGTACATGGAGCTCTTCTCGAGTTGCTGTGCTGAACTCGGTGTTCCTCTAGACTTGTGATGATGTTCTCAGGGAATCTCTGGAGTTGCCTAAAGGAAGTCAAGCCACTTGTTGTATTTGATGGGGAAAACGGGATGGCTCTGCAGCCAATGCAGGGGAATTGGGCCTCCTCTCGAGTTGATTTGGGGTACACAGTGCTCTTTTGTGTTGCTGCAGTGACTTCAGAGTTCCTCTAGACTTGTGACGGTGCTCTTGGGGACTCTCTGAAGTTCCAAAAAGGAAGTCCAGGATCCTTTTGTGTTTGATGTGGAACACAGAATTGCTGTGCAGGCAATGCAGGTGAAACGGGCCTCATCTCGCGGTGAGGGGGAAGTCTCATGGTTTTTCTCCCGTTTCAGCAGGAACCTGGGTCTTCCTCTCGAGTTACGATGGGGATGGCCCTTAAAAACTCATGTTTGTTCAGTGCGTCAGGACTCCTGTTTAGTTGCAAGGGACACCTCGGGATTCTCCTCAAGGCTTAGCAGGGCAATAAGGACGCCTCTTGAGGTGAGGCGGGAGATCCAGTGTCCCTTTCCAGTTGCCACAGGGATATTGGGATTCCTATCGTTTTTCAAGAGGAGTCGGGCATCATCTCCTTTTGAAGCACTGAACTCCGTGTTCCTCTCCAGTTGTCAAAGGGATGTGAGGACTCCTGTCGAGATGAGGCGGGGAACTAAGGCTTTTATAAGGTCTCAACAGGGGATTCAGACATCCCTTCATGTTGTGAGATGAAAGCCGAGCCTGCATTCAAGTTACTGCAGGGAAATCCGACCTTATTTCGAGTCGGGGCATCTTGGTGTCCATTCCACTTGAGGCAGCAAACTCAGCGTCCCTCTCACATACCTATAGTTGATAGAAGCCTCCTCTTGAGGTGCGAGGGGAAAGTCGGCATTCCTCTCACGGTGAAGCAAAGGAATTGGCCTTCATCTAGAGATGATTTGGGGTACACAGAGCTCTTTTGGGTTACGGCAGTGATCTCGGGGTTCCTCTAGCTTTGTGACAGTGTTTCTGGCGACCCTCGGGAGTTCCGAAGTGAAGAAAAGTCTCCTTCATGTTTGATGTGGAAGACGGAATTGCTCTGGAGGCAATGCAGGGGGATCGGGGATCATCTTGCATTGAAGGTGGAATCTTGTGGTTTTACTCAAGTTGCAGTAGGAAACTCGTGGTTCCTCTCGAGTAAATACAGGGAAGGCAGTGAACCTCTTGTGGTTTCTCAGGGATGTCAGGCCTCCTTCTCATTGCCAGAGACACTTCGGGATTCTTCTCGAGTTGTGGCAGGGGAATCGGGATGCATCTCGAGTTGAGGCGGAAATACCAGCGTCCGTTTCCTGATGTGACAGGGATCTTGTGGTTTGTATAGATTTTCCAGGGGAGTCAGGCTTTGTCTCGTGTTGAGGCATGGAAGACCTCTTTGGTCTCAAGTTCGAAATGGGGTGTCAGGCCTCATTTCGAGATGGGATGGGGAACTCGGGCTTTTTCTACAAGTGCAACAAGGGAGTCAGACCTCCCTTAGTGTTGCGACAGGAAACTCGGAGTTCCATTCATGTTATTGCCATGGAATCAGTCCTTATGTCGAGCTGAGTGGGAACACGATGTCCTTTCAACATACAGCAGGGACCTCGGGGTTCTTCTCGAGTTTCAACAGGTGAGACAAGGCAGCGCTTCTGGTGTGAGTGGAACATCGGGATTCCTCTCTAATCGAAGAATGAGAATCGGCCCTCATCTCGGGATGATTTGGGGTACACGGAGCTCTTCTCGAGTTGCTGTGCTGATCTCGGTGTTCATCTCGACTTGTGATGGTGTGCTCGGGAATCTCTGGAGTTGCTTAAAGAAAGTCAAGCCTCCTGTCGTGTTTGATGGGGAACGTGGGATGGCTCTGGAAACAAAGCAGGGAATTCGGGCCTCATCTCGTGGTGAGGGGGGAATCTCATGGTTTTTTTCGAGTTCTGGTGGGAACCTGGGTTTTCTCTCGAGTTACCATGATGATGTTCTTTAAATAATCGTGTTTTCCCAGCGATGTCAGGACTCCTGTTTAGTTTCCATGGACACCTCGTGATTCTCCTCGAGTCATGGCAGGGCAGTAGGGACGCCTCTAGAGTTGAAGAGGGAGACCCACGTTCCTTTTCCCGTTGCCACTGGGATATTGGAATTCCTATCAATTTGCAAGAGGAGTCAGGCATTGTCTCCTGTTGAAGCATGCAATTCTGAATTCCTCTTGATATGTCAAAGGGCTGAGAAGCGTCATGTGATGATGAGGCGGGAAACTAGAACTCTCTCTAGGGTCTCCACAGGGGATTCAGACATCCCTTCATGTTGTGAGAGGACACACGGGCTTGCATTTGAGTCACTGCAGGGAAATCAGGCCTTACCTCGAGTGAGGGGACTCGGTGTCCATTCCATTTGAGGCAGTAAACTCAGGGTCCCTCTCACATACCTATAGCTGAGAGAAGCCTCCTCGAGGTGGTTGTGGAAAGTTCGCTTTCCTCTTGAGTCCAAGACAGGAAATCAGCTCTCATCTAGAGATGATTTGGTGTACACGGAGCTCTTCTCGAGTTGCTGTCCTGAACTCGGTGTTCCTTTAGACTTGTGACTGTGTTCTCGGGGAATCTCTGGAGTTGCCCTAAGGAAGTCAAGCCACTTGTCGTGTTTGATGGGGAACGCGGGATGGCTCTGGGGCCAATGCAGGGGAATCGAGCCTCATCTCGTGTTGATTTGGGGTACACGGAACAGTTTTGTGTCACTGTGGTGACCTCAGGGTTCCTCTAGACTTGTGACGGTGTTCTTTGGGACTCTCTGGAGTTCCATAAAGGAAGTCAGGATTCCTTTGGTGTTTGATGTGGATAATGGAAGTTCTCTGGAGACAATGAATGGAAATCGATCATCATATTGCATTGAAGGTGGAATTTTGTGATTTTACTCAAGTTGTGGTAGGAAACTCGTAGTTCCTCTCGAGTAACTACGGGGATGGCAATGAAACTCTCGTGGTTTCTCAGGGATGTCAGGCCTCCTTTCTCGTTGCCAGAGACACTTTGGGATTCTTCTCGAGTTGTGGCAAGGGAATCAGGACGCATCTCGAGTTGAGGTGGAAATTCCAGTGTCTGGTTCCTGTTGAGACACGTGTCTTGCGGTTTGTATAGATTTTCCAGGGGAGTCAGGCGTCATCTCATGTTGAGGCATGGAAGACCTCTTTGGTTTCAAGTTCGAAATTGGGTGTCAGGACTCATTTCGAGATGGGGTGGGGAAGTCAGGCTTTTTCTAGAAGTAAAAAAAGGGAGTCAGACCTTCCTTAGTGTTGCGACAGAAACTCGGTATTCCATTCAAGTGGTTGCCATGGCATCAGTCCTTATTTCGAATTGAGGGGGAACACGGTGTCCAATCAACTTACATCAGGGACCTCGGGGTTCTTCTCGAGTTTCACCAGGTGAGACAAGGCAGCCCTTCTGGTGTGAGTAGAACATCGAATTTCCTCTCTAATCAAAGAATGAGAATCGGCCCTCATCTTGAGATGATTTGGGGTACACGGAGCTTTTCTCGAGTTGCCCTGGTGACCTCGGTGTTCATCTAGACTTGTGACTGTGCTCGGGTAATCTCTGCCATTGGTTAAAGGAAGTTATGGCTCCTGTCCTGTTTGATGGGGAATGCTGGATGGCTCTGGAACCAATGCAGGGGAATCGGGCCTCATCTCAAGTTTTTTTTGGGTACATGGAGCTCTTTCGAGTTGCTGCAGTGACCTCAGAGTTCCTCTAGACCTTGACATGTTCTTGGGGACTCTCTGGAGCTCCATAAAGGTAGTTACGGCTGCTTTTGTGTTTTATGTGGAACATGGAATTGCTCTTCCAGGCAGTGAAGGTGAATCCGGCCTCATCTCACGGTGAGGGGGAAGTCTCATGGTTTTTCTCAAGTTGCGGCGGGAACCTGGGGTTTCATCTCAAGTTACGACAGGGATGGCCCTTAAAAACTTGTGTTTGTTCAGCAACGTCATGACTCCTATCTAGTTGGGAGGGACACCTCAGGATTCTCCTCTAGGCTTGCCATGGCAATAGGGACGCCTCTTGACGTGAGGCGGGAGACCCAGAATCACTTTCCAGTAGGCACAAGGATATTGGGATTCCTATTGACTTTCAAGAGGAGTCAGGCATCATCTCCTTTTGAGGCATTGAACTCCGCTTTCTTCTCGAGTTGTCAATGGGATGTGAGGCCTCCTGTCGAGATAAGACGGGGAACTAGGGCTTTTTCTAGGGTCTCAACAGGGGATTCAGACATCCCTTCATTTTGTGAGATGAAAGCCGTACCTGCATTCAAGCCACTGCAGGGAAATCTGACCTTATTTCGAGTCAGAGCATCTCGGTGTCCATCCCACTTGAGGCAGCAAACTCAGCATCCTTCTCACATACCTATAGCTGACAGAAACCTCTTCTTGAAGTGCGAGTGGAAAGTCGGCATTCCTCTCGAGGTGAAGCAAGGGAATCTGCCCTCATCTCAAGATGATTAGGGTACACTGAGCTCTTTCGGCTGCTGCAGTGACTTCGAGGTTCCTCTAAACTTGTGACGGTGTGCCTAGCGACTCTCTGGATTTCCATTTGGGAAGTCAAGCCTCCTTTCATGTTTGATGTAGAAGACAGAATTGCTCTGGAGGCAATGCAGGGGAATCAGGCATCATCTTGCTTTGAAGGTGGAATCTTGTGATTTAACTCAAGTTGTGGTAGGAATCTCGTGGTACCTCTCAAGTAACTATGGAGATGGCAATGAATCTATCATGGTTTCTCAGGGATGTCAGGCCTCCTTTCTCGTTGCCAGAGACACTTTGCGATTCTTCTGGAGTTGTGGCAGGGGAATCGGGACGCATCTCATTTTGAGCTAATAATTCCAACATCCATTTCCTGTTGTGACAGGGATCTTGCGGTTTGTATAGATTTTCCAGGGGAGTCAGGCATCGTCTCGTGTTGAGGCATGGAAGACCTCTTTGGTCTCAAGTTTGAAATGGGGAATCAGGCCTCATTTCGAGATGGGGTGGGGAATTCGGTCTTTTTCTAGAAGTGCAAGAAGGGAGTCAGATCTCCCTTAGTGTTGCGACAGGAAACTGGGAGTTTCATTCCAGTCGTTGCCATGGAATCAGTCCTTATTTCGAGCTGAGGGCGAACACGATGTCCTTTCGCCTTACAGCAGGGACCTTGGGGTTCTTCTCAAGTTTCAACAGGTGAGACAAGGCAGTGCTTCCAGTGTGAGTAGAACATTGGGGCTCCACTCCAATTGAAGAATGAGAATCGGACCTCATCTTGAGATGATCTGGGGCACACGGAGCTTTTCTCGAGTTGTGTTCATCTAGATTTGCGACGGTGTGCTCGGGGAATCACTGGAGCTGCTTAAAGGAGGTCAAGCCTCCAGTCTTGTTTGATGGGAAATGCAGGATGGGTCTGGAACCAATGTGGGGGATTTGGGCCTCATCTCACGGTGGGGGAGAATCTCATGGTTTTTTTCGAGTTGCGGTGGGAACCTGGGGTTTCCTCTCGAGTTACAACGGGGATGTTATTTAAACACTCGTGTTTTCTCAGCGACGTTAGGACTCCTTTCTAGCTTCCAGGGACATCTCAGGATTCTCCTTGAGTCGTGGCAGGGCAGTAGGGATGCATTTCCAGTTGAGGAGGGAGACCCAGAGTCACATTCCTGTTGCCACAGGGATATTGGGATTCCTATCAATTTTCAAGAGGAGTCAGGCATCGTCTCCTTTTGAAGCATTGAATTCCACATTCCTCTCGAGTTATCAAAGGGATGAGGCCTCCTGTCGAGATGAGGCAGGGAACTAGGTCTCTTTCTAGGGTCTCAACAGGGGACTCAGACATTCCTTCATGTGAGAGGAAACACGGGCTTGCATTTGAGTCACTGCAGGGAAATCAGGCCTTACCTCGAGAGAGGGGAAATCGGTGTCCATTCCACCTGAGGAAGCATACTCAGGGTCCCTGTCACATACCTATAGCTGAGAGAAGCCTCCTCTTGAGGTGCTTGTGGAACGTTGGCATTTGTCTTGAGTCGAAGCCAGGGAATCACCTCTCATCTCGAGATGATTTGGGGTACTCGGAGCTCTTCTCGAGTTGCTGTGCTGAACTCGGTGTTCCTCTAGACTTGTGACTTTGTTCTCGGGGAATCTCTGGAGTTGCCTAACGGAAGTCAAGCACTTGTAGTGTTTGATGGGCAATGTGTGATGGCTCTGGATACAATGCAGGGGAATCGTTCCTCACCTCGAGTTGATTTAGGGTACACATAGCTCTTCTCGAGTTGCTGTGACGACTTCGGTGTTCATCTAGACTTGTGACTTTGTTCTAGGTGAATCTCTGGAGTTGCCTAACAGAAGTCAAGCACTTGTGTTTGACGGGGAAGGCGGGATGGCTATGAAGCCAATGCAGGGGAATCAGGCCTCATCTCGAGTTGATTTGGGGTACATGGAGCTTTTTGTGTTGCTGCGGTGACCTAAGGGTTCCTCTAGACTTGTGATGGTGTTCTTGGAGACTCTCTGGAGTTCCACAAAGGAAGTCAAGGCTCCTTTCGTGTTTGATGTGGAGCATGGAATTGCTCTGCATGCAATGCAGGGAAATCAGGCCTCATGTCGTGGTGAGGGTAAATCTCATGGTTTTTCTCGAGTTGCAGTGGGAACCTGGGATTTCCTCTCGAGTAACGACAGGGATGGCCCTTCAAAACTCGTGTTTGTTCAGCGATATCAGGACTCCTGTCTTGCTACGAGGGACACCTAGGGATTCTCCTCGAGGCTTGGCAGGTCAGTAGGGATGCCTCTCGAGGTGAGGCGGGAGACCCAGACTCCCTTTCCAGTTGCCACAGGGATATTGGGATTCTTATTGTTTTTCAAGAGGAGTCAGGCCTCGTCTCCTGTTGAAGCATGCAACTCCACATTCCTCTTGAGATGTCCAAAGGGGGTAAAGCCTCCTGTGGTGATGAGGCGGGGAACTAAGGCTCTTTCTAGGGTCTCAACAGGGGATTCAGACATCTCTTCATGTTGTGAGAGGAAACACGGGCTTGCATTTGAGTCCCTGCTGGGAAATCAGGCCTTGCCTAGAGTTAGGGGAACTCGGTGTCCATTCCACTTGAGGCAGCAAACTCAGGGTCCCTCTCACATACTTATAGCTGAGAGAAGCCTCCTCTTGAGGTGCTTGTGGAAAGTTGGCATTCGTCTTGAGTCGAAGCCATGGAATCAGCTCTCATCTCGAGATGATTTGGGGTACGCAGAGCTCTTCTCGAATTGCTGTGCTGAACTTGGTGTTCCTCTAGACTTGTGACTTTGTTCTCGGGGAATCTCTGGAGTTGTCTAAAGGAAGTCAAGCCACTTGTGTTTGATGGGAAATGCGGGATGGCTCTGGAGCCAATGCAGGGGAATCTGGCCTCATCTTGAGTTGATTTGGGGTACACAGAGCTCTTTCCTGTTGCTGCGGTGACCTCAGTGTCCCTCTAGACTTGTGACAGTGTTCTTGGGGACTCTCTGGAGTTTCATCAAGGAAGTCAAGTCTCCTTTCGTGTTTGATGTGGAACACGGAATTGCTCTGCATGCAATGCAGGTGAATTGGGTCTCATCTCGCAATGAGGGGGAATTCTCATGGTTTTTCTCGAGTTGCGGTGGGAACCTGGGGTTTATTCTCGAGTGATGACGGGGATGGCCCTTCAAAACTAATGTTTGTTCAGCGATGGCAGGTCTCCTGTCTTGTTGCGAGGGACACTTCTGGATTCTCCTTGATGCTTGGCATGGCAATAGGGACACCTCTCAAGGTGAGGCGGGAGACCAAGTGTCCCTTTCCAGTTGCCACAGAGATATTGGGATTCCTATCAATTTTCATAAGGAGCTAGGCATCATCTCCTTTTGAAGCATTGAACTCCCTGTTCCTCTGGAGTTGTCAAAGGGATGTGAGGCCTCCTGTCGAGATGAGGCGGGGAACTAGGGCTTTCTCTAGGGTCTCCACAGGGGATTCAAACATCCCTTCATCTTGTGAGATGAAAGACGAGCCTGCATTCAAGTCACTGCAGAGAAACCCGGCCTTATTTCGAGTCAGTGCATCTCGGTGTCCATTCCACTTGAGGCAGCAAATTCAGGGTCCTTCTTACATACCTATAGAAGATAGGAGCCTCCTCTTGAGGTGCGATTGGAAAGTGGGCATTCCTCTCATGGTGAAGCAATGACATTGGCCCTCATCCCAAGATGATTTGGGGTACACGGATCTCTTTTGAGTTGCAGCAGTGACTTCGGGGTTCCTCTAGACTTGTGACGGTGTGCTGGGGACTCTCTGGAGTTCCACAAAGGAAGTGAAGCCTCCATTCGTGTTTTATGTGGAACACGGAATTGCTCTGGAGGCAATGCAGGGGAATCGGCCATCATCTTGCATTGATGGTGGAATAATGTGGGTTTCCTCAAGTTGCGGTAGGAAATTCGTAGTTCCACTTGAGAAACTACAGGGACGGTAGTGAACCTCTGATGGGTTTTCAGGGATGTCAGGCCTCCTTTCTCGTTGCCAGAGACACTTTGGGATTCTTCTCGAGTTGTGGCAGGGGAATTGGGACACATCTGGAGTTGAGGTGGAAATTCCAGCATCCGTTTCCTGTTGCAACAGGGATCTTGTGGATTGTGTAGATTTCTCAGGGGTGTCAGGCAGCGTCTCATGTTGAGGCATGGAAGCCCTCTTTGGTCTCAAGTTCGAAATGGGGTGTCAGGCCTCATTTCGGTATGCGGCAGGGAACTCGGGCTTTTTCTAGAAGTGCAACAAGGGAGTCAGACCTCCCTTAGTGTTGCAACAGGAAACTCGGAGTTCCATTCAAATCGCTGGTATAGAATCAGTCCTTATGTCACGCTGAGGGGGAACATGATGTCCTTTTGCCTTACAGCAGGGACCTCGGGGTTCTTCTCGAGTTTCAGCAGGTGAGACAAGGCAGCACTTCCGGTATGAGTGGAACATCAGGATTCCTCTCCAATCGAAGAATGAGAATTGGCCCTCATCTCGAGATGATTTGGGGTACTCGAAGCTATTTCGTGTTGCGACAGTGACGTCGGCGTTTCTCTAGACTTGTGACGGTGTTCCTGGGGACTCTCTGGAGTTCCACAAAGGAAGTGAAGCCTCCTTTCATGTTTGATGTGGAACACGGAATTGCTCTGGAGGCAATGCGTGGGAATCGGGCATCATCGTGCATTGAATGTGGAATTTGTGGGTTTCCTCAAGTTGCTATAAGAACCTCGTGGTTCCACTCGAGTAAATACGGGAATGGCTGTGAACCTCTCATTGTTTCTCAGGGATGTCAGGACTCCTTTCTCGTTGCCAGAGCTACTTTAGGTTTCTTCTCGGGTTGTTGCAGGGGAATCAGGACGCACCTGGAGTTGAGGCGGAAATTCCAGATTCCGTTTTCTGTTGCGATAGTGATCTTGCGGTTTGTATAGATTTTCCAGGAGTGTAAAGCATCATCTCGTGTTGAGGCATGGAGGCCCTCTTTGGTCTCAAGTTCGAAATGGGTGTTAAGCCTCATTTCGAGATGGGGCGGGGAACTCGGGCTTTTTCTAGAAGTGCAACAAGGGACTCAGACCTCCCTTAGTGTGGCGACAGGAAACTCGGAATTCCATTCATGTCGTTGCCATGGAATCAGTCCTAATGTCGTGGTGAGGGGTAACACGATATCCTTTAGACTTACAGCAGGGACCCCGGGATTTTTCTCGAGTTTCAACAGGTGAGACAAGGCAGCTCTTTCAGTGTGAGTGGAACATCGGGATTCCTCTCCAATCGAAGAATGAGAATCGGCCTTCATCTCGAGATGATTTGGGTACATGGAGCTCCCTCGGGTTTTGGCAGTGACCTCGAGGTTCCTCTAGACTTGTGACGGTGTTCCTGGGGACTCTCTGGAGTTCCATAAAGGAAGTCAAGCCTCCTTTCGTGTTTGATGTGGAACACGGAATTGATCTGCAGGCAATGCAGGGGAATCCGGCCTCATCCCGTGGTGAGGGGGGATATCTCATGTTTTTTCTTGATTTGCGGTGGGAAACTGGGGTTTCCTCTCGAGTTATGACAGGAATGTTCTTTAAACACTCGTGTTTTCTCAGCGACGTAAGGAATCCTGTCTAGTTTCCAGGGACACCTTGGGATTCTCCTCAGGTCGTGGCAGAGCAGTAGGGACGCCTCTCGAGTTGAGGAGGGAGACCCAGGGTCCTTTTCCAGTTGCCACTGGGATATTGGGATGCCTATCAATTTTCAAGAGGAGTCAGGCATCGTCCCTTTTGAAGCATTGAACTCCATGTTCCTCTCGAATTGTTAAAGGGATGTGAGGCCTCCTGTCAAGATGAGGCGGGGAACTAGGGCTGTCTCTAGGGCCTCCACAGAGGATTAAGACATCCCTTCATCTTTTGAAATGAAAATCCAGCCTGCATTCTAATCACTGCAGGGAATTCCAGCCTTATTTCGAGTCAGGGCATCTTGGTGTCCATTCCACTTGAGGCAGCAAATTCAGGGTTCCTCTCACATACCTATAGCTGATAGAAGTCTCCTCTTGAGGTGCGAGTGGAAAGTCGACAGTCCTCGTGAGGCAAAGCAAGTGAATCGGCTATCATCCTGAGATGATTTGGGGTACACAGAGCTCGTTCGAGTTGCAGCAGTGATTTCAGGGTTCCTCTAGTCTTGTGACGGTGTTCCTGGGTACTCTCTGGAGTTCCACAAAGGATGTCAAACCTCCCTTCGTGTTTGATGTGGAACACGGAAATGCTCTAATGGCATTGCAGGGGAATCGGGCATCATCTTGCATTGAAAGTGGAATCTTGTGGGTTTCCTCAAGTTGCGGTAGGAAACTTGTGGTTCGACTCAAGTAACTACCGGGACGTCAGTGAACCTCTGATGGTTTCTCAGGGATGTCAGTTCTCCTTTCTCATTGCCAGAGACACTTTGCAATTCTTCTCGAGTTGTGGCAGGGGAATCAGGACGCATCTGTAGTTGAGGCGGAAATTCCAGCATCCGTTTCCTTTTGCGACAGGGATCCTGCGGTTTGTGTAAATTTTCCAGGGGTGTCAGGCATTGTCTCGTTTTGAGGCATGGAAGCCCTCTTTGGTTTCAAGTTCGAAATGGGGTGTCAAGCCTCATTTTGAGATGGGGCGGGGAACTCGGGATTTTTCTAGAAGTGCAACAAGGGAGTCAGACCTCTCGTAGTGTTGCAACAGGAAACTCGGAGTTCCATTCAAGTTGTTGCCATGGAAACAGTCCTTATGTGGAGCTGAGGGGGAACACGATGTCCTCTCGACTTACAGCAGGGACCTCGGGGTTCTTTTCGAATTTCAGCAGGTGAGACAAGGCAGCGCTTCCAGTATGAGTGTAACATCGGGATTCCTCTCCAATCGAAGAATGAGAATCGGCCCTCATCTCGAAATGATTTGGGGTACATGGAGCTCTCTCGATTTGTGGCAGTGTCCTATGTGTTCCTCTAGATGAGTGACGGTGTTCCTGGGGACTCTCTGGAGTTCCATAAAGGAAGTCAAGCCTCCTTTCTTGTTTGATGTGGAACACGGAATTGCTCTGCATGCAATGCAGGGGAATTGGGCCTCATCTCGCTGTGAGGGGGGGGAAATCTCATGGTTTTTCTCGAGTTGCGGTGGGATCCTGGGGTTTCATCTCGAGTTACGATGGAGATGTTCTTTAAACACTGTGTATATTCAGCGACGTCAGGACTCCTGTCTCGTTTCCAGGGACACCTCGGGATTCTCTTCCAGTTGTGGCAGGGCATTAGGGATGCCTCTCGAGTTGAGGAGGGAGACACAGGGTCCCTTTCCAGTTGCCACTGGGATATTGGAATTCCTATCGATTTTCTAGGAGTCAGGCTTCATCTCCTGTTGAAGCATACAACTCCGGTTTCCTTTTGAAATGTCCAAGGGGTGTGAAGCCTCCTGTGGTGATGAGGCGAGGAACTAGGGCTCTTGCTAGGGTCTCAAAAGTGGAATCAGACATGTACCGCAAATCAACAAGGAAAACCACAAGATTCCACCTTCAAGTCAAGATGATGCCCAATTCCCCTGCATTGCCTCCAGAGCTATTCTGTATTCCACATCAAACAAGAAAAGATGCTTGACTTCCTTTATGGAACTCCAGAGAGTCCCCAGGAACACACTAACAAGTCTAGAGGAACCCCGAAGTCACTGCCGAACTCGAAAGAGCACCGTGTACCCCAAATGATCTCGAGATGAGGGACGATGCCCTTGCTTCACCTCGAGAGGAATGTTGACTTTCCACTCGCACCTCAAGAGGAGGCTTGTACCAGCTATAGGTATGTGAGAGGTACCCTGAGTTTGCTGCCTCAAGTGGAATGGACACCAAGATTCCCTGACTCAAAATAAGGCCGAGTTTCCCTGCAGTGACTTGAATGCAGGCTCGTCTTTCATTTCAAAAGAAGAAAGGATGTCTTAATCCCCTGTGGAGGCCCTAGAGACAGCCCTAGTCCCCCGCCTCATCTTGACAGGAGGCCTCACAATCCCTTTAACAATTCGAGAGGAACATGGAGTTCAATGCTTCAAAGGGGACGATGCCTGACTCCTCTTGAAAATTGATAGGCATCCCAATATCCCAGTGGCAACTGGAAAAGGACCCTGGGTCTCCCTCCTCAACTCAAGAGGCGTCCCTACTACCCTGCCACGACTCGATGAGAATCCCGAGTTGTCCCTTGAAACTAGACAGTAGTCCTGATGTCGCTGAAAAAAAAAAAAAAAAACCCGAGTGTTTCAGGAACTTCCCCATCGTAACTCGAGAGGAAACCCCAGGTTCCCACCGCAAATCGAAAAAACCCATGAGATTTCCCCCCTAACCATGAGATGAGGCCTGATTCCACTGCATTACCTCCAGAGCAATTCCGTGTTCCACGTCAAACACGAAAGGAGGCTTGACTTCCTTTATGGAACTCCAGAGAGTCCCCAGGAACACCGTCACAAGTCTAGAGGAACCCGTAGGTCACTGCTGCAACACGAGAGAGCTCCGTGTACCTGAAATCATCTCGAGATGAGGGCCGATTCTCATTCTTCGATTGGAGAGGAATCCCGATGTTCCACTCACACTGGAAGCGCTGTGTTGTCTCACCTGTTGAAACTCGAAAAGAACCCCGAGGTCCCTACTGTAAGTCGAAAGAACATCGTGTTCCCTCTCAGCTCCACATAAGGACTGATTCCATGGTAACGACTTGAATGGAACTCTGAGTTTCTTGTCGCAACCCTAAGTGAGGTCTGACTCCCTTGTTACAATTCAAGAAAAAGCCAGAGTTCCTGTCCTATCTCGAAATGAGGCCTGACACCCCATATCAAACTTGAGAGCAAAGAGGGCTTCCATGCCTCAACACGAGACAATGCCTGACCGCCTTTGAAAATCTATACAAACTGCAAGATCACTGTCGCAACAGGAAACGGATGCTGGAATTTCCGCCTCAACTACAAATGCGTCCCAATTCCCCTGTCACAAATCGGGAAGAATCACAAAGTGTCTCTGGCAATGAGAAAGGAGACCTTATATCCCTGAGAGACCATCAGAGGTTCACTGCCATCCCCGTAGTTACCCGAGTGGAACCACAAGTTTCCTACCGCAACTTGAGGAAACCCACAAGATGTCAACATCAATGCAAGATGATGCCCGATTCCCCTGCATTGACTCCAGAGCAATTCCGTGTTCTATATGAAACACGAAAGGAGGCTTGACGTCCCTTTATGGAACTCGAGAGTCCCCAGGAACACTGTCACAAGTCTAGAGGAACCCCGAAGTCACTGTGGCAACAGGAAAGAGTTCCATGTACCCCAGATCATCTCTACATGAGGGCTGATGCCCTTGCTTCACCTCAAGAGGTTTGCCGACTATCCACTCGAAACTCAAGAGGAGGCTTCTCTCAGCTATAGGTATGTGAGAGGGACCCTGAGTTTGCTGCCTCAAGTGGAATGGACACCGAGATGCCTTGACTCGAAATAAGGCTGGGTTTCCCTGCAGTGAGTCGAATGCAGGCTCGTCTTTCATTTCACAAGATGAAGGGTTATCTGAATCCCAGGTGGAGACTGTAGAGAAAGCCCTAGTTCCCCGCCTCATCTCAAAAGGAGGCTTCATATCCCTGTGACAAATCGAGAGGAACGTGGAGTTCAATGCTTCAAAAGGAGACGATGCCTGACTCCTCTTGAAAATTGATAGGAATCCCAAAATCCCTGTGACAACTGGAAAGGGACACTGGGTCTCCCACCTCACCTCGAGAGGCGTCCCTATTGCCCTGCCAAGCCTCGAGGAAAATCTCGAGGTGTCCCTCGCAACTAGACAGGAGTCCTGACGTCTCTGAACAAACACGATTTTTGAAGGTCCATTTCCATTGTACTTTGAGAATATACCCCAGGTTCCTGCCACAATTCGAGAAAAATCATGAGAGTTCCCCCTCCCCACGAAACGAGGCCCAATGCCCCTGCATTGCCTGCAGAGCAATTCTGTGTTCCACATGAAACATGAAAGGAGCTTTGACTTCCTTGATGGTACTCCAGAGAGCCTCAAGAACACTGTCACAAGTCTAGAGGGACCTTGAGTTCACCGCAGCAACAAGAAAGAGCTCCATGTATCCAAAATCAACTCAAGATGACCGCTGATTCCCTGGCTTAGACTCAAGAGGAATGCCAGCTTTCCACAAGCACCTCAAGAGGAGGCTTCTCTCAGCTTTAGGTATGTGAGAGGGACCCTGAGTTTGCTGCCTCAAGTGGAATGGAATCCGAGATGCCCTCACTGGAAATAAGGCAGGATTTCACACCATTGACTTGAACACAGGTTGATCTTTTATCTCACAAGATGAAGGGATATCTGAATTGCCTGTGGAGACCCTAGAGAAGCCCTAGTTCCCTGCCTCATCTTGAGAGGAGACCACACATCCCTTTGACAACTCGAGAGGAACGGGGAGTTGAATGTTTCAAAAGGAGACGATGCCTGACTCCTCTAGAAAAATGATAGGAATCCCAATATCCCTGTGGCAACTGGAAAGGGACACTGGGCCTCCCGCCTAAACTCAAGAGGCGTCCCTATTGCCCTGCCAAGCCTCGAGGAGATCCCCTGGTGTCCCTCGCAACTAGACAGGAGTTCTGATGTCGCTGAACAAACACGAGCTTTGAAGTGCCATCCCCGTCGCAACTCAAGAATATAGCCTAGGATCCCGCCTCAGCTCGAGTAAAACCATGACACTTCCCCCTCGTCGTGAGATCAGGCCCGATTTCCCTGCATTGCATGCAGAGCAATTCCGTGTTCCACATCAAACACGAAAGGAGCCTTGACTTCCTTAATGGAACTCCAGAGAGTCCCCTAGAACACTGTCACAAGTCTGGAGGGTTCCTGAGGTCACCGCAGCAACATGAAAGAGCTCCGTGTACCCCAAATCAACTGGAGATGAGGCCTGATTCCCCTGCATTACCTCCAGAGCCATCCCGTGTTTCCCATCAAACACAACAAGTGAATTGACTTTCTTTAGGCAACTCCAGAGATTGCCAGAGAACAACGTCCCAAGTCTAGAGGAACACCAAGTTCAGCACAGCAACTCAAGAAAAGCTCCCTGTACCCCAAATCATCTCGAGATGGGAGCTTATTCCCTGGCTTCAACTCAAGAGGAATGCCAACTTTCCACAAGGACCTCAAGAGGAGGCTTCTCTCAGCTATAGGTATGTGAGAGGGACCCTGAGTTTGCTGCCTCAAGTGGAATGGACACCGAGATGCCCTGACTCGAAATAAGGCCGGATTTCCCTGCAGTGACTTGAATGCAGGCTCGTCTTTCATCTCCCAAGATGAAGGGATGTGTGAATCCCCTGTGGAGACCCTAGAGAAAGCAGTGCTTCCCCGCCTCATCTCGACAGGAGGCCTCACATCCCTTTGACAACTCGAGAGAAATGCGGAGTTCAATGCTTCAAAAGGAGACGATGCCTAACTCCTCTTGAAAATTGACAGGTATCCCAATATCGCTGTGGCAATTGGAAAGGGAACCTGGGTCTCCCGCCTCACCTCGATAGGCGTCCCTATTGCCCTGCCAAGCCTCGAGGAGAATTCCGAGTTGTCACTCGCAACTAGACAGGACTCCATACATAGCTGAACAAACACAAGTTTTGAAGGGCTATTGCCATCGTAACACGAGAATATACCCTAGTTTCCCACCGCAACTGGAGAAAAACCAAGAGACTTACCCCTCACCGCAAGATGAGGCCCGATTCTCCTGCATTGCGTGCAGAGCTATTCCATACTCCACATCGAACTTGAAAGGAGCCTTGACTTCCTTGATCAAACTCCAGAGAGTCCCCAAGAACACTGTCACAAGTCTAGAGGGTCCCTGAGGTCACCGCAGCAACACAAAAGAGCTCAGTGTACCCCAAATCAGCTCGAGATGAGGCCCGATTCCCCTGCATTGGCTCCAGACCTATCCCGCATTCCCCATCATACACAAAAAGTGATTTGACTTCCTTAAGAAACTCCAGAGATTCCCCAAGAACACCGTCCCAAGTCTAGAGCAGCACCAAATTCAGCACAGAAACTCGAGAAAAGCTCTGTGTACCCCAATCGTCATGAGAGGAAAGATGATTCCCTTTCTTTGACGCAAGAAGAATGTCAACTTTCCACAAGCACCTCAAACGGAGGCTTCTCTCAGCTCTATGTATGTGAGATGGACCCTGAGTTTGTTGCCTCAAGTGGAATATACACCGAAATGCCCTGACTCGAAATAAAGCCGGATTTCCCTGCAGTGTCTTGTATGCAGGCTCGTCTTTCATCTCCCAAGATGAAGGGATATCTGAATCCCCTGTGGTGACGTTAGAGAAATCCCTAGTTCCCCGCCTCATCTCGACAGGAGGCCTCATATCGCTTTGACAGCCCAAGAGGATCGGGGAGTTCAATGCTTCAAAAGGAGAAGATGCCAGACACCTCTTGAAAATTGATAGGAATGCCAATATCCCTGTGGCAACTGGAAAGGGACCCTGGGTCTCCTGCCTCACCTCGAGAGGCGTCCCTATTGCCCTGCCAAGCCTTGAGGAGAATCCCGAGCTCTCACTCGCAACTAGACAGGAGTCCTTACGTCGCTGAACAAACACGAGCTTGAAGGGCCATTCCCATCATAACTCGAGAATATAGCCCAGGTTCCCGCTACAACTCGAGAAAAACCAACTGACTTCCCCCTAGCCACGAGATGAGGTCCGATTCCCATGCATTGCATGCAGAGCAATTCCGTGTTCCACATTAAATATGAAAGGAGCCTTGACTTCCTTGAGGGAACTCCAGAGAGTCCCCAAGAACACTGTCACAAGTCTAGAGGACCCTGAGGTCACTGCAGCAACACGAAAGTGTTCCGTGTACCCCAAATCAACTCGACATGAGGACCGATTCCCCTGCATTGGCTCCAGAGCCATCTGGTGTTCCCCATAAAACACAACAAGTAGCTTGACTTCTTTTAGGCAACTCCAGAGATTCCCCGAGAACACCGTCCCAAGTCTAGAGGAACACCAAGTTCAGCATGGCAACCCGAGGATAGCTGTACACCATATCATCTCGAGATGAGAGCTGATTCCCTGGCTTCGACTCAAGAGGAATGACAACTTTCCACAAGCACCTCAAGAGGAGGCTTCTCTCAGCTATAGGTATGTGAGAAGGACCCTGAGTTTCCTGCCTCAATGGAATGGACACTGAGATGCCCTGACTTGAAATAAGGCCGGATTTCCCAGCAATGACTGGAATGCAGGTTCGTCTTTCATCTCCCAAGATGAAGGGATGTCTGAATCCCCTGTGGAGACCCTAGAGAAAGCCCTATATCCCCGCCTCATCTCGACAGGAAGCCTCACATCCCTTTGACAATTCGAGAGGAACACGGAGTTCAATGCTTCAAAAGGAGACGAGGCCTGACTCCTCTTTAAAAATTGATAGGAATCCCAATATCCCTGTGGCAACTGGAAAAGGACTCTGGGTCTCCCACCTCACCTCGAGAGGCGTCCCTATTGCCCTGCCAAGCCTCGAGGAGAATCCCTCGGTGTCCCTCGCATCTAGACAGGAGTCCTGACATCGCTGAACAAACATGAGTTTTGAAGGCCCATCCCCGTCGTAACTCGAACATATACCCCAGGTTCCCACTGCAACTCGAGAAAAACCATGAGATTTCCCTCTGGCTGCGAGATGAGGCCCGATTCCACTGCATTGCGTGCAGAGCAATTCCGTGTTCCACATCAAACACGAAAGGAGCCTTGACTTCCTTAATGAACTCCAGAGAGTCCCCAAGAACACTGTCAGAAGACTAGAGGTACCCTGAGGTCACCGCAGCAACATGAAAGAAATCTGTGTATCCCAAATCAATTCGAGATGAGGCCCGATTCCCCTCTATTGGCTCCAGAGCCATCCAGAGTTCCCCATCAAACACGACAAGTGGCTTGACTTCCTTTAGGCAACTCCAGTGGTTCCCCGAGACCCCCTTCCCAAGTCTAGAGGAACACCAATTTCAGCACAGCAGCTCTAGAAAAGCAATGTGTACCCCAAATTATCTCGAGATGGGAGCTGATTCCTTGGCTTCGACTCAAGAGGAATTCCAACTTTCCACATGCACCTCAAGAGGAGGTTTATCTCAGCTATAGGTATTTGAAAGGGACCCTGAGTGTGCTGCCTCAAGTAGAATGGACACCGAGATGCCCTGACTCGAAATAAGGCTGGATCTCCCTGCAGTGACTTGAATGCCAGCTCGTCTTTCATCTCCCAAGATGAAGGGATGTCTGAATCCCTTGTGCAGACCCTAGAGAAAGCCCTAGTTCCCTGCCTCATCACGACAGGAGGCCTCACATCCCTTTGACAACTGGAGAGGAAAATGGAATTCAATGCTTCAAAAGAAGACGATGCCTGACTCCTCTTGGAAATTGATAGGAATCCCAATATCACTGTGGCAACTGGAAACGGACACTGGGTCTCCCACCTCACCTTGAGAGGTGTTCCTATTGCCCTGCCAAGCCTTGAGGAAAATCTTGAAGTGTCCCTCGCAACTAGACAGGAGTCCTGACTTCGCTGAACAAACAAGAGTTTTGAAGGGCCATCCCAGTCTTAATTCGAGAATATACCCCATGTTCCCGCTGCTACTTGAGAAAATCCATGAGACTTTCCCCTCGCTGAGAGATGAGGAACCATTCCCCTGCATTGCCTGTAGAGCAATTCCATGTTCCACATTAAACACAAAAGGAGCCCTGACTTCATTGATGGAACTCCAGAGGGGCCCCAAGAACACTGTCACAAGTCTAGAGGGACACAGAGGTCCCTGCTGCAACACAAAAGAGCTCCATGCACCCCAAATCAACTCGACATGAGGCCCGATTCCACTTCATTGGCTCCAGAGCCATTCTGCCTTCCCGATCACACACGAAATGTGGATTGACTTCATATAGGCACCTCCAGTGATTCTCCGAGAACACCATTCCAAGTCTAGAGATACACCAAGTTCAGCACAGCAACTCAAGAAAAGCTCCGTGCACCCCAAATCATTTTGAGATGAGAGCTGATTCCCTGACTTTGACTCAAGAGGAATGCCAGCTTTCCACAAGCACCTTAAGAGAAGGCTTCTCTCAGCTATAGGTATGTGAGAGGGACCCTGAATTTGCTGCCTCAAGTGGAATGGACACCGAAATGCCCTGACTCGAAATAAGGCCAGATTTCCCAGCAGTGACTGGAATGCACGCTCGTCTTTCATCTCCCAAGATGAAGGGATGTCTGAATCCCCTGTGGAGACGCTAGAGAAAGCCTTAGCTTCTCGCCTCATCACGACAGGAGGCCACATATCCATTTGACAACTCGAAAGGAAGGCAGAGTTCAATGCTTCAAAAGGAGACGATGCCTGACTACTCTTTAAAAATTGATAGGAATTTCAATATCCCTGTGGCAACTAGAAAGGGACCCTGTGTTTCCTGCATCACCACGAGGCATCCCTATTGCCCTGCCAAGCCTCGAGGAAAATCTCGAAATGTCCCTCACAACTAGACAGGAGTCCTGACTTCGCTGAACAAACACGAGTTTTGAAGGGCCATCCCTGTCATAACTCAAGAATATACCCTAGGTTCACGCCGCAACTCGAGAAAAATCCATGAGACTTCCCCCTCGCCGAGAGATGAGGACCAATTTCCATCCATTGCCTGCAGAGATATTCCATGTTCCACATCAAACACAAAAGGAGCCGTGACTTCCTTGATGGAACTCCAGAGAGTCCCCAAGAACACTTTCACAAATCTAGAGGGACCCTCTGGTCACTGCAGCAACACGAAAGAGCTCCGTGTACCACAAGTCATCTCGAGATGACAGCTGTTTCCCAATCTTAGACTCAAGAGAAATGCCAACTTTCCACAAGCCTCAAGGGGAGTCTTCTCTCAGCTATAGGTATGTGAGAGGGACCCTGAGTTTGCTGCCTCAAGTTGAATGGACACAAAGATGCCCTGACTCGAAATAAGGCAGGATTTCCCGGCAGTGACTTGAATGCAGCCTTGTCTTTCATCTACCAAGATGAAGGGATGTCTGAATCCCCTGAGGAGACCCTAGGGAAAGCCCTAGTTCCACGCCTCATCTCGACATGAGGCCTCATATCCCTTTGACAAATCGAGAAGAAAGAGGAGTTCAATGCTTCAAAAGGAGATGATGCCTGACTCCTTTTGAAAATTGTTATGAATCCCAATATCCCTGTGGCAACTGGAAAGCGACCCTGAGTCTCCTGACTCACCTGGAGAGGCGTCCCTATTGCCCTGCCAAGCCTCGAGGAGAATCTCAAGGTGTCCCTGACATCTAGACAGTGGTTCTGACGTCACTGAACCAACACGAGTTTTGAAGGGCCATCCCCGTCGTAACACGAGAATATACCCCAGGTTCTCGCCCCAACTCGAGAAAAACTATGAGACTTCCCCCTCACCACGAAATGAGACCCAATTCCCCTGCAATGTGTGGGAAGTGAAGTTTCATGGTTTTTCATGTTGGGATTCCTATCAATTTTCAAACGGAGTCAGGCATCGTCTCCATTTGAGCATTGACTCTGCGTTCCTCTTGAGATGTCAAAGGGATGTGATGCCTCCTGTCGAGATGAGGCGGGGAACTAGGGCTTTCCCTAGGGTCTACACATAGGATTCAGACATCCGTTCATCTTGTGAGGTGAAAGCTGAGCCTGAATTCAAGTCACTGCAGGGAAATCCAGCCTTATTTCGAGTCAGGACATCTCGGTGTCCATTCCATTGAGGCAGCAAACTCAGGGTCCCTCTTACATACCTATAGCTGAGAGAAGCCTCCTCTTGAGGTGCTTCTGGAAAGTTGGCATTCCTCTTGTGTCGAAGCCAGGGAATCAGCTCTCATCTCGAAATGATTTGGGGTACACAAAACTTTTCTCGAGTTGCTCTCCTGAATTTGGTGTTCCTCTAAACTTGGGACCGTGTTCTCGGGGAATCTCTGGAGTTGCCTAAAGGAAGTCAAGCAACTTGTCGTGTTTGATGGGGAACGGCCAATGGCTCTGGAGGCAATGCAGGGGAATTGGGCCTCATCTCGAGCTGATGTGTGGTACACGGAGCTCTTTCTTGTTTCTTCGGTGACCTCAGGGTCCCTCTAGACGTGTGACAGTATTCTTGGGGACTCTCTGGAGTTCAGTCAAGGAAGTCAAGGCTCCTTTCATGTTTGATGTGGAACACGGAATTGCTCTGCAGGAAATATAGGGGAATTGGGCCTCATCTCGAGCTGATTTGGGGTATACGGAGCTCTTTTGTGTTGCTGCGGTGACCTCATGGTCCCTCTAGACTTGAGACAGGGTTCTTGGGGACTCTTTGGAGTTCCATCAAGGAAGTCAAGGCTCCTTTTGTGTTTGATGTGGAACACGGAATTGCTCTGCATGCAATGCAGGGGAATCAGACCTCACCTTGCGCGAGGGGGAAGTGTCATTCTTTTTCTCGAGTTACGGTGGAAACCTGGGGTATATTCTCAAATTACGACGGAGAGGGCCCTTCAAAACTCATGTTTGTTCATCAACGTCATGACAACTGTCCAGTTGCGAGGGACACCTCAGCATTCTCCTTGAGGCTTGGCAGGGCAATAAGGAGGGCTCTCGAGGTGAGGCGGGAGACCCACCATCCCTATCCTGTTGCCACATTGATATTGGGATTCCTATCGATTTTCAAGAGGAGTCAGGAACAGTCCCCTTTTGAAGCACTGAACTCCGCGTTCTTCTCGAGTTGTCAAAGGGATGTGAGGCCTCCTGTCAAGATGAGGTGGGGAACTAGGGCTTTCTCTAGAGTCTCTACAGGGGATTCAATCAACCCTTCATTTTTTGATATGAAATATGAGTGATTCAGGTCACTGCAAGGAAATCCGGCCTTATTTTGAATCAGGGCATCTTGGTGTCTGTTCCACATGAGGCAGCAAACTCAGGGTCCCTCTCACATAACTAAAGCTGAGAGAAGCCTCCTCTTGAGGTGTTTGTGGAAAGTTGGCATTCCTCTTGAGACGAAGCTAGGGAATCAGCTCTCATCTCGAGATCATTTGGGGTACACAGAGCTTTTCTCGAGTTGCTGTGCTGAAATTGGTGTTCCTCTAGACTTGGGACGGTGTTCTCGGGGAATCTCTGGAGTTGCCTAAAGGAAGTCAAGCCAACTTGTCATGTTTGATGTGGATCATGCAATGGCTCTGGAGCCAATGAAGGGGGAATCGGGCCTTACCTTGTGTTGATTTGGGTTACTCAGAACTGTTTCGTGTTGCTGCAGTGACCTCACGGTCCCTCTAGACTTGTGACATTGTTGTTGGGGTCTCTCTGGAGTTCCATCAAGGAAGTCAAGGCTCCTTTCGTGTTTGATGTGGAACACGAAATTGCTCTGCACGCTATGCAGGGGAATCGCGCCTCATCTGGCGGCTAGGGGGAAGTTTCATGGCTTTCTCAAATTGAGGCGGGAAACTGGGGTATATTCTCTAGTTATGACGGGGATGGGCCTTCAAAACTCGTGTTTGTTCAGTGACGTCAGGACTCCTGTCTAGTTGCGAGGGACACCTCGGGATTTTCCTCGAGGTTTGGCAGGGCAATAGGGACGCCTCTCGAGGTGAGGCATGAGACTCAGTGTCCCTTTCCAGTTGCCACAGAGATATTGGGAATCCTTTCAATTTTCAAGAGGTATCAGGCATCGTCTCCTTTTGAAGCATTGAACTCCACACTCCTCTTGAGTTGTAAAGGGATATGAGGCCTCTTGTCGAGATGAGGTGGGGATCTCAGGCTTTGTCTAGAGTCTACACAGGGGATTCAGACATCCGTTCATCTTGTGAGGTGAAAGCTGAGCCTGCATTCAAGTCACTGCAGGGAAATCCAGCCTTATTTCAAGTCAGGCCATCTCGGTGTCCGTTCCGCTTGAGGCAGCAAACTCAGGGCCCCTCTCACATACCTATAGCTGAGAGAAGCCTCCTCTTGAGGTGCTAGTGGAAAGTTGGCATTCCTCTTGTGTCGAAGCCAGGGTATCAGCTCTCATCTTGAGATGATTTGGGGTACATGGAGCTTTTCTCGAATTGCTGTGCTGAACTTGGTGTTCCTCTAGACTTTGGAAGGTGTTCTTGGGGAAACTCTGGAGTTGCCTAAAGGAAGTCAAGCCACTTGTCATGTTTGATGAGGAATGCGGGATGGCTCAGGAGGCAATGCAGGGGAATCGGGCCTCATCTCGAACTGATTTGGGCTAGAGGGAGCTCTTCCGTTTTGCTGCGGTGACCTCAGGGTCCCTCTAGACTTCTGACAGTGCTCTGGGGACCCTCTGGAGTTCCATCAAGGAAGTCAAGGCTACTTTCATGTTTGATGTGGAACACGGAATTGCTCTGCATGCAATGCAGGTGAATAGGGAGTCATCCGGCGATGAGGGAGAAGACTCATGGTTTTTCTCAAGTTGCGGCGGGATCCTGGGGTATATTCTCGAGTTACGATGCGGATGGCCTGTCAAAACTCGTGTTTGATCAACGACGTTAGGACTCCACTCTAGTTGCGAGGGACACCTCGGGATTCTCCTCGAGGCTTGTCAGGGCAATAGGGACGCCTCTCGAGGTGAGGCGGGAGACCCAGTGTTCCTTTCCAGTAGCCACAGGGATATTGGGATCCCTATCAATTTTCAAGAGGAGTGAGGCATCGTCTCCTTTTGAAGCATTGAACTCCGCCATCCTCTTGAGTTGTCAAAGGGATTTGAGGCCATCTGTCGAGATGAGGCAGGGAACTAGGGCTTTCTCTAAGGTCTCCACAGGGGATTCAGACATCCCTTCATCTTGTGAGATGAAAGACGACCCTCCATTCAAGTCACTGCAGGGAAATACGGCCTTTTTTCGAGTCAGAGCATCTCAGTGTCCATTCAACTTGAAGCAGCAAACTCGGGGTCCCTCTCACATGCCTATAGCGGATAGAAGCATCCTCTTGAGGTGCGAGTGGAAAGTCGGCAGTCCTCTCGAGGTGAAGCAAGGGCATCGGCCCTCATCTCGGGATGATTTCAGGTACACAGAGTTCTTTCAAGTTGCAGCAGTGATTTCGGGGTTCCTCTAGACTTGTGAGGATATTCCTGGGGACTCTCTGGTGTTCCATAAAGGAAGTCAAGCCTCCCTCTATGTTTAATGTGGAACACGGAATTGCTCTGGAGGCAATGCAGGGGAATCGGGCATAGCCTTGCATTGAAGGTGGAATCTTACGGGTTTCCTCAAGTTGCAGTAGGAAACTCGTGGTTCCACTCGAGTAACTAGGAGGACGGCAGTGAACCTCTGATGGTCTCTCAAGGATGTCAGGCCTCCTTTCTCATTGCCAGACACTTTGGGATTCTTCCCGAGTTGTGGCAGGGTAATCAGAATGCATCTGGAATTGAGGTGGAAATTCCAGCTTCCGTTTACTGTTGCGACAGGGATTTGCGGTTTGTATAGATTTTCCAAGGGTGTCAGGCATCGTCTCGTGTTGAGGCATGGAAGCCCTCTTTGGTGTCAAGTTCGAAATGGGGTGTCAGGCCTTATTTCGAGATGGAGCGGGGAACTCAGGCTCTCTCTAAATGTGCAACAAGGGAGTCAGACCTCCCTTAGTGTTGCGACAGGAAACTCAGAGTTCCATTCAGGTCATTGCAATGGAATCTGTCCTTATGTCAAGCTAAGGGGGAACACGATGTCCTTTCGACTTACAGCAGGGACCTCGGGCTTCTTCTTGAGTTTCAACAGGTGAGACAAGGCAGTGCTTCAGGTGTGCGTGGAACATCGGGATTCCTCTCCAATCGAAGAATGAGAATCAGCCCTCATCTCGAGATGATTTGGGTACACGGAGCTCTCTCTTGTTGCGGCAGTGACCTCGGGTTTCCTCTCGACGTGTGACGGTGTTCCTGGGGACTCTCTGGAATTCCATAAAGCAAGTAAACATACTTTCGTGTTTGATGTGAAGCATGGAATTGCTCTGGAAGTAATGCTGGGAATCGGGACTCATCTTGCAGTGAAGGGGTAAATCTCATGGGTTTTCTCGAGTTGTGGTTGGAACCTGGGCTTTCCTCTCGAGATACGACGGGGATGTACTTGAAACACTCGTGTTCTCTCAGCAACGTCAGGACTCCTGTGTCGTTTCCAGGGACACCTCGGGATTCTCATGGAGTCGTGTCAGGGCAGTCGGTATCCCTCTGGAGTTGAGGAGGGAGACTCAGGGTCCCTTTCAAGTTGCCACTGGGATATTGGATTTCCTATCGATTTTCAAGAGGAGTCAGGCATCGTCTCATGTTGAACTATGTAACTCTGCATTCCTTTGGAGATGTTAAATGACTGTGAAGCCTCATGTGGAGATGAGGCGGTGAACTAGGGCTCTTTCTAGGGTCTCAACAGGGCATTCAGAGATCTCTTCATGCTGTGAGAAGAAAGACGGGCTTGCACTTGAATCACTGCAGGGAAATCAGGCCTTGGCTTGAGTGAGGGGAATTCCGTGTCCATTCCACTTGAGGTAGCAAATTCAGGGTCCCTCTCACATACCTATAGCTGAGGAAAGCCTCCTCTTAGGTGCTTGTGGAAAGTTGGCATTTCTCTTGTGTCGAATCCAGGGAATCAGCTCTCATCTCGAGATGATTTGGGGTTCACGGAGCTTTTCGGCAGTTGCTGTGCTGAACTTGGTGTTTCTCAAGGCTTGGGATCGTGTTCTTGGGCAATCTCTGGAGTTGTCTAAAGGAAGTCAAGCCACTTGTCGTGTTTGATGGGGAATGCGGGATGGCTCTGGAGCCAATGCAGGAGAATTGGGCCTCATCTAGAGTTGATTTGGGTAACACGGAGCCATTTCATGTTTCTGCAGTGACCTCAGGGTCCCTCTAGACTTGTGAGGGTATTCTTGGGGACTCTCTGGAGTTCCATCAAGGAAGTCAAGGCTCCTTTCGGGTTTGATGTGGAACAAAGAATTGCTCTGCAGGCAATGCAGGGAAATCGGGCCTCATCTCACGACGAGGGGAAAGTCTCATGGTTTTACTCGAGTTGCAGTGGGAA
>JADEYB020000383.1:0-12278 GCA_015832495.2 Alces alces
CTTCTGCACACGCGGGGAAAGGGATGAGCAGCCCCCAGGGTGACTGTGGGGACTAAGTGGGTGCATCCTGGAAAGTGCTTTCAGGAACCTGGTCCCCTGGAAAGGCTGGGGTTGTGCTGAGTCATCACGTTCCTCCTCACCTTGAGCAAGCCTCTCTGTCGGTTGTCTCTGTGCCTTTGACTGTGGCCCAAAGCATTTTCCCAATTGCAAGGTGAGGTGTGAGAGGTGCCCTGTCCTGGGAGAGTGAGAGCAGGTGTCCCTGGGAGTGATCAATGCTGCCCCAGGCACTCGGAAGTGGTTGGTTGGGCTCTTTCGTTCTTGAAATATAGAGGAAGGGGCACAAGGCTCAGGCACTTTTCTAGGAACAAGCATCATGTAATGCATCGTTCAGAGAGCAGTCCTGCCCTCCAGGGCTTCAGTTCTCTCGGGGTGAGGGGCTGGGGGAGAGGGGGAACCCTGTCGCACTAGCTGTCACATTTGGGCATGTCTCCAGTACTGTCCATGTTACACCTTCCTGGCCTCCTGTAGGTACGGATGCATCCTCCCTTACTGCGATGAGGATGGTGGACCCCTGCACCAGCTGAAAATGTGAGTGGATTGTGATTCAAGAGGGAGCGACTCCCTTCCCCAGAGAGCTGCCAGGAGTAATGGGGTTGCTGGATGGGCAGGGCTAGCAGAATCCTGGATCTCACATAGTCTGGATCCTACTGGGGGCCAATGTCTGGGGGGCTTCTCCTTGAAAAGAGGAAAGTATGCCAAGAGAGCTGTGGAGGGGTCTGGGGTGCTCTGAGGAGCATCTGGTAGGTCAGAGGTCACAGTCCACCCCATGAGAGTCCACACCGGCCCCCTGTCCATCCCCGTCCTGCCTCTACCCCCGATCCTGGGACCCAGCACACAAAGCGGGGAGCGCATCCTGCTCACTGTCTGGTGGAACCTCATCCTGGATTGCTCAGCTGGTGCTCAGGGGACCTATTGACACTCAGGGGACAGCTGAGCCCTCGCTGGTAAAGGATGAGTGTTAGTGGCAGGAGGAGAAGGTGTGTCCCTAGAGGATGAGACAGCCTTTAGATGTAGGAAGTAAATCTGAGGTGTTAGGAGGCCCGCAGGAAGCCTGGGCAGGTGACAGAGTCTGAGTGCGCCCTCCTGGGCCAGATACTCCTGGGACCGCTTCGTGTTCTCTAGATGCAGTGACCAGAGTAGACACCCGTCCTGCCCTCACAGTGGTGGCACCAGGGGGCGGGGCGGGGGAGGGTCAGTGCACTATGTCAGGCTGCCCTCAGGGAGTGGACAGATGGTCACGCCGTGGATCAAGGGCTGTCACTTGAGCAGGCTCGTTGGTGGCCCTTTCCCAATGTCCAGGCCTCCTCTGCCTGGTAAGCCAGGTGAGATGGAGCGTGGAGGAGAACTGACCTCTGGATGGGCAGGGGCAGAAGGCGCAGAGGCCCAGGTCCCCGCAGGGCAGCCCCGGAGTGCAGTGTGGTGGGAAGGCCAGGTCTCTGACTCTGCTGCCCACATGGCACCCCCAGGGCCATGGCCTCCATCCTGGGCACCTGGCTACAATTTTACCCTGAGGACTTCCTGCAGTCCACAGCATGTCCCTGCCTGAAGATGTTCCTCGCATACGTAGAGCTCAGCATGTCCGACTCGGACCTGGAGCAGCGAGCCCACCATCTCCTGGAGCAGCTGGAGACCCTGGAGCCCACTGAAGCTGAGGGGCATGGTGAGGAGGACTCGGGGTGGGTGAGGAGGAGGGAGGCGAAATAGGAAGGGAGGGGGCTGGGCCACACAGAGCAGCGCCTCCTGAGGATGGAGCAGGTGCATTGAGGAGGCTCATACCACTATTCCCCTGGACTGCAGACTGGGAGGACTTTCTGGGGGAGTGGCATCTTGGATTGAGATTTCAGGGCTAAGTAGCAAGTAGCGTCCTGTCTTTGCGATCCATGGACAAGCAGTCTTACTGACAGTGTTTTCTCTTCTGGGAGAAAGAGCTCCCACTGGAGAAGAAGCTCTGGAAACATCCCCAGACCTAGAGCCTACAGTAACCGTACTGCCTGCCACAGCTCCACAGTCAGAGCAAGCTCAAAGCCCAGCTCCTATTCAAGTTCAAGGACTGCATCAAATAAACATGCCGCCTCCAAACCCAGAGCCTCAACGTGCTCATGCCGTGGCTCTCCCTTAGGCTTGGAAGCGAGAAAAGTACCTCCAGGCTCCACTTCTAGATCCAGAGAACGTGCAAGAAACAGCTCTCTTCCTCCTTCAGAGCCTGAATTGCCAGGAAATCCTGTGCCAGCACTGCTTCTACAGCCTGAGTCCCCAGACTAAAGCCAACCTCGGCCAGGGAACTGCTTCGGCTCTGGAGCTCCTTGGTGCTTTGCAGTCAGGTGTGGCTCTGGTGTTATGCAGCGGTGCTTCTAAAGACCACAGAAGACACAGCTTTTCTAGCAGCTTAGGCACTGGAGCCAGTTCCTCTCCTAATATACCTGGAGGTGCTCCCACTTTGTCAGCCAGCCTTGCCTTCCTAGGCAGATGCTGTGCTGCCCCTGTGCCAGCGCCAGCCCTGAGCCTGTGTCTCCACCCCGAATCTTCCCTCTCTTAATATGTGTTTTGATTTTTTATTACATGTACAAACTTTTAGTTTTTCTGTGAGATAAAGTGAACTTAGAAACTGAATTCTATGAGTTTTTAAATTGTATGTGTGAGTGGCATGGAGAACATTCACTAGGATGAGCATGTCTGTTATCTGTTGCAGAGCATCTGCGTCCTATTTGACGCCTAATAATCCTGCAGGCTGGGAAGGCCCTGCACTCGACGCTCCCCTCATCTGTTGATGGACAATGGGACTGTTTTCACCTGTGGGTTTTGTGCATAGTGCTGCTCTAACAGTTGTGTGCAGGCTTGTGACTTTCTGTGTTTACTTCTTTCAGGGTGATGTAGGAGTGGAATGTGGGTGTCTACTGAATACTGTCTAGTTGCCTTTTTGAGGAACTGTTGTAGAAGTGTTGCATTAGTGTTTCCATTTCCAATTCTTCATTATTGTTGCAGTGTCCTCTCTGCCACACATTCCCCCCGCCTGGACCCTCATTCTGGGGAAGAAGCCTCTGAGGAGGCCCCTGTGGCCTGCCACTGAATGAAGCAGCTCGTGTCTCAGGTGAGTCCACAGCCTCAAACCCCTGGGAGACACTGGCAGAGGCCTCCGGCTGAGTCATCGTCTGTTCCTGCACTGGAGACAGTGTGAGATCCAGTCTGTGATCATCGCCTTGCTTCTTTTTCATTTGTTGCCACCCCAGGTCCACTCCTCCTTTGACCCCAATGCTCTACTGTCACCTCTTTTGATGTTAGTGTAAGTGTTGTGTATATTTGTGTGGACACCCAGAGACATCTAGTCCAGCTGAGTGGGGATGTTCTGGGGTTCTGGCTCGCTAATGCCCAAAGCCAAGCTGGTGTGTGTGGTGCAGCCCTAGCCGAGGATGGCCTGAGACTCTGCCCCTGCCCTGAGCCCTGGTTTTTCCCACTCCTATTTGGGCCTCAGTTTTCCAAATGGAGAGTGACGGATTAAACAAGGAGCTTTCAAAGCCTGCACAGAGTCTGACCAGCCTGGTGGTTTTCGGCTGGGTGACAAGCAACCCCAGGCCTCGTCACAGCTGGAAGGCGCCCCTCAGTGGCTCTGTGGGCCTCTTTTTGCTGTGGTGAGGAAGAGGGTTCAGACTCACTTAACTTCGTGCCCTGAAGGATAAGGAACATTTCCTCAAGAACGGCTGAGGCACTGTGAGTGAAGAAGATGACTTGCACTTGGCCCACATGCAAGGCTGTGATCTGCAGAATAGACGGGCCATCTACTCATGGTACCTATGAGAGGAGATCTCTCTGAAATGGGGCTTGTCACGTTCAAGTTCACACTGTGTTTTAATGCAGAAATAATATCTTCCTTGATAGTAGATATTGTAGTTTAGAGCACAGCTGAAAGAATAATGTTTGGCTCATCCAGACAGTCCCATTATGAAAGCAGATTGGGGAGAGTGTGGACCAGGGGCTTCAGTAAACACAGAGACAAAGTTGCCCTGTGGTTTAAGATGAAATCGACTGATTGGCCCCCACAGTTGTCATGACCCAGGATTCCTCATGTGGAATTACCACAGGAGGTTGTGTGGGGAGCCCCAGGCACCTTCGGTCCTGATTGCCTTGAGAGTCTGATCCCTGGGGCCTATGCCTCAGAGGGCAGCCTTCATCAGTGTGGATGTTTGCAGACTGGGCATGGAGCCAGTGCCAGAAATTCTCAGGCTCTTAAAGTGGGAAAGCTTGGTACGAAATGGGTGATGGCTGAGAAGGAGCCTTCCCTCCTCTTGACCAAAGCATCATCAGGTGAAGTCTTTGATTTTCAAGTGCTTCATATGGGTCCATGATGGGTAACTACTACATAACATGAGTTTGTCATGAGTCTCTCTGTGAAAAAGCCTTCTCAGCCCCCAGCATCTTAGATCATTGGATTAATTGGGAGAAAGCTGATGGCATGGGTAAGATGGCTTCTCCATACAATCCATGTTCCTGCAATTATCCACTCAATGCCCTAGCATGTAGTTGAAACCAAAAAAAAAAAAAAGAAGAAGAAGAAAAAAGAGCTGTGCTTAGCGCTTCATCTTAAAGGTGGTTGCAGGTTTCTACTGGGCAAGAGGACCATTTCATTCCTGGTAAGTCATGTGACCATTTATAAACCTTTCCATAATATCAGTGGCTGAAAGTCATTCCAAATGCTCTTTGTCTTCTGATTCGGTAAGGTCAGGGATGTGTCTTGAGATTTACTGAGCATTGAAGTTCCTCAGATTTGAATTTTTGTAACACTTTTTGTCTGTTTTTCTATTCTATTTTTAAAAAATTTTCTATTCTTTGTATATGGTCCCTTTTAACTCCTTGTCTCATACATTTAAAAAGACAGGACTTTATCCATCATTTATTACCACCTCATTTCTTGAGAAACCTGTATGCAGGTCAGGAAGCAACAGTCACAACTGGACATGGAACTACAGACTGGTTCCAAATTGGAAAAGGAGGACATCAAGGCTGTATGTGGACACCCTTCTTATTTAACATATATGCAGAGTTCATCATGAGAAATGCTCGGCTGGAAGAAGCACAAACTGGAATCAAGATTGCTGGAAGAAATGTCAATAACCTCAGATATGCAGACGGTACCACCCTTATGGCAGAAATTGAAGAGGAGCTAAAAAGCCTCTTGATGAAAGTGAAAGAGGAGAGTGAAGAAGTTGGCTTAAATCTCAACATTCAGAATACTAATATCATGACATCTGGTCCCATCACTTCATGGGAAATAGATGGGGAAACAGTGTCCAGTCTTCATTTTCTTGGGCTCCAAAATCACTGCAGATGGTGATTGCAGCCATAAAATTCAAAGACACTTACTCCTTGGAGGGAAAGTTATGACCACCCTAGATAGCATATGAAAAAGCAGAGACATGACTTTCCCAGTAAAGACTGCAGTTTTTCCAGTAGTCATGTATGGATGTGAGAGTTGGACGGTGAAGAAAGCAGAGTGCAGAAGAATTGATGCTTTTGAACTTTGGTGTTGGAGAAGACTCTTGAAGAGTCCCTTGGACTGCAAGGAGATCCAACCAGTCCATCCTAAAGGAGATCAGTGCTGGGTGGTCAATGGAAGGACTGATGCTGAAGCTGAAGCTCCAATCCTTTGGCCACCTAATGTGAAGAGTTGACTCATTGGAGAAGACCCCTGATGCTGGGAGGGATTGGGGTCAGGAGGAGAAGGGGATGACAGAGGATGCGATGGCTGAATGGCATCACCAAATCGATGGACATGGGTTTGGGTAGACTCTGGGAGTTGGTGATGAACAGGGAGGCCTGGGATGCTGCGATTCCTGGGGTTGCAGAGTTGGACACGACTGAGCGATGGAACTGAACTGAACTGAATATTTCTCGTGTACTTTCCTTCCATTTACAGCAGCTGTGATTTTTTTTTCTTTAATAAAAACATGATCTTTCCCCTTTACATTTCAAAATTGTAATTACAAAGCGCATTTTTTGTAGCTGGGGTTTGAAGACAAAATTTTAATCAATGGAAATGGAAGAGGGATTCAACATAGAAATCCTAAGTATTAATAAAACCATCAGAGTACAAACACTATGTTTGATGGAATCAAGTAAATTGTGGTTTTGGAACATGAAATTATAGTCTCTCTATCTGGAAATTAGATGGACACTTCCAAGCCAATAAAAATGAGCTTATTATGAATAAGATCAATGCTGTCCAGAAAAGAATTATACAAAAGAACGAAAAATGTCATACCTCTATGCTTAACATGTTAGGCTATATCAGTAAATTCCTGGAAAACAAATGTCATCCAAATTCAATCAATGATTATATATGGATGTACTGTACGCTCATATTTCCATTCATCTACTGCTGTACACATAGATTGTTTTTATGACTTGGCTATTGAAAGAAATGCTGTGATGTGTATTTAGATGCACGTATCTTTTCTAACTGGTTTATTCATTTTCTTCTAATATTTATATTCAGTAATGGAATTGCTGCATAACACAGTAGTTTCCTTTTTAGTGTTTCGAGGAAATTCCATAGTGCCTTCCATACTGGCTACACCAATTTTCGTTCCAACCGCAGTTTACCAAGGTTTCCTGTACTTTACATCCTGGCCAAGATGTCATAACTGTGTTCTTTCTGATGATGGCCAATCTCTATCCCATTGTGGCGTTTATTTGCTTGTGTGTGATGATTAACGATGTTGAACATCTCTTCATGTACTTGTTGAACATGCACGTGTCTTCTTTGGAGAAATGTCTTGTGGTTCATTCGCTCAGTAGTGTCTGACTTTTTATGACCCCATGGACTGCAGCATCCCCGGCGTCCCTGTCCTTCACTGTCTCCCAGAGTTTGCTCAAACTTCTGTCTGATGAGTCAATGATGCCATGCAACCATCTCATACTCTGTGACTCCTCTTCTCCTTCTGCCCTCAATATTTCCCAATTAGGGTCTTTTCCAGTGAGTTGGTTCTTGGCATCAGGTGGCCAAAGTATTGCAGCTTCTGGTTCAGCATCGGGCCTTCCAATGAATATTCAGGGTTCATTTCTTTTAGGATTGACTGGTTTGATCTCCTTGCAGCACAGTGGACTCATAATAGTCTTCGCCACCGCCACAGTTCAAAAGCAACAGTTCTTTGGTGCTCAGCCTTCTTTGTGGTCCAGCTCTCAAATCCATACAGGAGTACTGGAATAACCATAGCTTTGACAACGTGGACCTTTGTCAGCAAAGTGATGTCCATGCCTTCTTTTAAGATGCTGTGTACGTTTGTCATAGCTTTTCTTCCATATATTTTGGATACGAACCCTTATTTGACATCACAATGGCCAATATGTTCTCCATTTCATACTTCATTTCTTATTTTATAGATGGTTCCCCATGCTGAGGCTTTCGAGTTTGATGTACTCTCACTTGTTCACTTTTCCTTCTGCTTCTTTTGCTTTTGGAATTACACCCAAACTTCATTGCCAAGACTGATGTACAGGAACACAGTACCCCTTTCTTTCTAGGAGTTAAATGGTTTCAGTAGTTCTGTTCAAGCTTTTAATCCATTAGAAATTAGATAGTCTTAGATCCTAGAATTCTCTAACCATCCCTCACTATTTGGGGGCAGTGTTCCTCTGGCCTCTAGAGAGAGAGCACAGATACCGATGCACACACACACACACAAACACAGTGAATACGAAAAGGACTGTGGGTTGGCATCAGAAGAGGGACAGATAGGAGAACGGTAATAAGACGAACCTACAGGGGCTGGAGGCACTGCCTGCCTGAGACACGGACTCCCATATTTTCCAGGTCTTGTCCCACCCATGTCTGAGGACATCCCTAGAAGTCCATGCTGGCATCATCCCTGGTGTGCAGGTGTGGATACCGACAGGCTTTGAGAGGCAAGTACTCATCCAGGACGGAGAACATGTGGGAAATGGGAGGTCAGTCTGGGACCAGGTCTGTCAACTCAGAGCTGCACACACAGCCTGCCCGGGAGCTGTGTGGAGGGCTGTGTGGTGCAACTGTGAGAGGCCCGTGGCTGTGTGGATGAGGGATGAGCGGTCAGTATCCCGAGGGCTATGTGTAGGGCTGTCAACTGTTAATCCAAGGAAGTGGACCCCGGGTGGTGAAGTCACTTCCTCGATGGCAGACCTAACAGAACTCGGAACCCTGTAACCAGGCACCCACCTTCTAGCAACAGTGCCACAGCCAGTTGGGGCTCACTTGGCTGGAGATTCTTCATCCAGAAGGATGTTCTCCAGCTGTGTCTCGACTGGCCAGGGCTTCTGCTTCAGGAAACCCCAGGAGGGAGAGGTTTTTGAGATGTTTCAGGCGGTTCAGTGCTCAACCTGGATGCCTCTGGACCTTTACCAGGAGGGCACCTAAGGTAATCCCAGTCAACCTATAGCTGGCCACACCAGGCCTGGCCTCCACTGGGAGCCCTCCCGGGGCAGCACCAGCGGCCCTCATCTCCATGTGGGGAAAGTGGGACTTGAGTGGAGGTTCTCCCTCTGGGCAGGAGCGGGTTGGTGGTGATGTGGTGACCTGGGGGTCCTGTCACGTTCACACCTGAGGACGGGCTGGCTGTGGGGAAGCAGGATCCCTGAGGTGCTCTGCTCTGTGCCAGTGTGGACCCAAGGCTGGCAGGTGGTCGGGCATCTGCGTCCTCGGTGGAGGCCTGTGCAGAGAGTGGTGGGCGTGTGTCCGGGGAGGAGATGTCTGTAGGTCTGAGAAGCACCACAGGCAGCTGACTGGTGCCCTGAGACTTTCTACCCGACTGCCAGGCACTGTGTTCACAGGGCTCCTCATGTGACTGCAGACAGGCAAGTGATCCCACCCAGCAGGTTCCCACCCTTTCCCTGCAGGTCCCAAGAGGTGGCTACCTCCTCTCTATTCTCTGTTGTGGTCCCAGGGCCTAACTCAGGGGCTCAACCATCACTCTGAAATTCTGCACTTGGAAAGTGATGTATTGTGTCATAGTCAAGACAATGATTTCCACTAGACGGCTCCCCCCAAATATTGAGACTTGCAGAATTTGGTTTACTCTCATAGCAAGACTGTGAAAGTGGCAACAGATTTTTGGCCTCTTTGGCAGACAGACCCATGGAGCCCTGCAGTACTCCAGCTATTTCTCACAGGATCACCAGAGGGCAGTGTGCAGCTGCTTATGGCAAACACTGCAAGGAGATCCAACTAGTTAATCCTAAAGGCAATCAATCCTGAATATACATTGGAAGGACTGAGGCTGAAGCGGAAACTCCAATACTTTGGCCACCTGATGCGAAGAACCAACTTATTGGAAAAGACCCTGATGCTAGGGAAGATTGAAGGCAGGAGGAGAAGGGGACGACAGAAGAAGAGATGGCTGGAGGGCATCACCGACTCAATGGACATGAGTTTGCGTAGCAACCGGGAGTTGGTGATAGACAGGGAAGCCTGGTGCACTGCAGTCCATGGGGTTGCAAAGAGTCAGACATGACTGAGCCACTGAACTAACTGACTGCCCCATTCAGAAGAGTCCTTTTCAAGTTAAACTTCCTCAACATGTTTTATAAACTTAAGAGAATTTCTTTAAAATATTTTGACATCCTTTTCATCTCCAGTTTCATTTGGAAACTAGTGAAAAGCCATTACAAGTAACACATGTAAGGTGAGCCACTGTTTAAAGGTTGTCCGTTGTGACACATATGTTTGCTCAGTCACTTAGTCAAGTCCAACTCTTTGTGATCCCATGGACTATAGACCAGGCTCCTCTGTCCATGGGATTTTCCTGGCAAGAATACTGGAGAAGGTTGCCATTTCCTACTCCAGAGGCATCTTCTCGACCCAGGGACGGAACCCGTATCTCATGTATTTCCTGCATTGTCAGGTGGGTTCTTTACCACTGCACCAGCTGGATATCAATGGGTAAAATTCTGTGCCAGCCCCTTTGTTTCTTCTCTCCCCCTGATCCAGCTATAGGTAAATATCTCTCTGAAACTCCTTTGGAAAATCTATGTAACATTATCAGAGATAGTTTTCAATCATGTTGATCCTTCCTTGTGATGTCAGTGTTTGTGTAGCAAATCATCTGCTCCTATGACACTGGGTATATCCCTGACCCCTGGGAGACAGTGTTCAGTTGGGCAGTAGGTCTCAGTGGGAATCAGTCCAGGGGGAGGTCTGCTCAGCACAGCCAAGGCCAGCCCACATTGCCTTCCATCCCCAAAACAGAGAATGCTTCCCTCCCCGCCACCCATCAGACCCACCCCCATGGAACTTGGCTAAAATCCTGTATATGCTGAGGAAGCATCAGGGTCAGAACAATGAACAGTGGTTATAATAATTTTGAGAGAGAGATGAGGTTCTGTGTTTTCAGTTCTTATATTTATGTGTCTTGATTCATTGTTTTATTATTTTAAATTTTAATTGAAATATCATTCTTTACAGTGCTGTTAGTTTCTGCTGTGCAGCAAAGTGAATAAGTTATATATATAAATATGTATATATATATGTATATATATATATACACCCTCTTTTTTTAGATTCTATTCCCATGTAGGTTATTACAAAGAATTGAATAGAGTTCCCTGTGCCCTCCAGTAGATCTTTATCTATTTTATGTATACTAGAGTGCATTTGTCAATCCTAATTTATGCTTCACCCTTCTTTGGTAACCATATGTTTTTTCTCTACATCTGAGACTCTATTTCTGTAAATAGGTTTATATGTACCATTCTTTTAGATTCCATATGTAAGTGACATCATATGATATTTGTCTTTCTATATCAGACTTCACTCAGTATGACAGTCTCTAGGTTCATCCATGTGGCACACATAGCATTATTTTGTTCATCTTAAGAATCCGTAATATTCCATTGTAAACATGAGCCACATATTCTTTATCTATTCCTCCATTGAGGAATATTTAGTTGCTTCCGTCTTCTGACTATTGTAAATAGTGCTGCAGTGAACATTGGGGAACATGTATCTTTTCAAATTATGGTTTTCTCTGGATATATGCCCAAGAGTAACATTACTATATCATATGGTAACTCTTACTTTTAATCTATTAAGAAACTTCATACTGTCAGACACAACTGAGCGACTGAACTGAACTGATACTGTTTTCCATAGTGGTTGTACCAATCTTCATTCTCACCAACAATGTATGAGGCTTCCCTTTTCTCCACATCCTCTCCAGCATTTATTGTTTGTAGATTTTTTGATGATGGCCATTCTTACTGGTATGAGCTGATACCTCATTGAAGTTTTGATTTGTATTTCTCTAATAATTAGTGATGTTCAGTGTCTTTTCATGTTCCTCTTGGCCACCTGTATGTGTTCTTTGGAGAAATGTGTATTTAGATCTTCCACCTATTTTTTGATTGGGGATATTAGTTTGTTTGTTTTTTTTTTTTAAATGTTGAGCTGCATGAGCTGTTGCATATTTTGAAGATTAATCCCCTGTTGGTCACTTCATTTGCAGATATTTTCTTCCTTTCTTTGGGCTCTTTTCATTGTGGCAGAACACTGTCTTCCAGGGGTCAGTTTTTAAGTTTGATTAGGCTGCATTTTTTTATTTTTGTCTTTATTTTCATCACTCTAGGAAGTGGCTTAGAGAAGATCTTTCTGCAATTTATATCAGGGAGTGTTCTGCTTATGTTTTTCTCTAATGTTTTTATAGTGCCTAGTCTTACATTTTGATCTTTAATCCATTTTGAGTTTATTTTTATGTGTGTTCTGTTTTTATTCTTTTACATGCAACTGTCCAGTTTTCCCAGCACCACTTATTGAAGAGACTATCTTTTCTCCATTGTATATTCTTGTCTCTTTTCTCATAGATAAGGTGAAAATAAGTGTGTAGGTTCACCTCTGGATATGTCTCTTGATTCATTTTCCAGTTAGCCTTTATCAATCTTGTTTACACAGCTCCAGCCACATCATGAGAAATGCTGGGTTGGATGAAACACAAGCTGGAATCAAGATTGCTATGAGAAAAATCAATAACCTCAGACATGCAGATACCACACCTACGGCAGAAAGAGAAAAACTAAAGAGCCTCTTGATGAAAGTAAAAGAGGAGAGTGAAAAAGTGGCTTAAAGCTCAACATTCAGGAAACTAAGATCACAGCATCTGGTCCCATCACTTCATGGCAAATAGATGGGGAAACAGTGACACACTATATTTTGGGCTCCAAAATCCCTGCAGATGGTGACTGCAGCCATGAAATTAAAAGAC
>JADEYB020000383.1:12488-23585 GCA_015832495.2 Alces alces
TGGAAGGACTGATGCCGATGCTGAAACTCCAATACTTTGGCCACCTGATGTGAAGAGCTGCCTCATTTGAAAAGACCTTGATGCTGGGAAAGATTGAAGATGGGGTGAGAAGGGATCAACAGAGGATGAGACTGTTGGATGACATCACCACCTCAATGGACATGAGTTTGAGTAAACTCCGGGAGTTGGTGATGAACAGGAAGGCCTGGCGTGCTGAAGTCCACAGGGTCGCAAAGAGTCGGACAGTACTGAGTGTCTGAGCTGAACTGAGCCCCATTCCTTGGCATATGGATGTCAAGTTCTCCCAGCACTGTTTTGGGGAATACTGTCTTTCCCCCATTGAATGATCTTACCACTTTGTCAAAAATCATTTGACCATATGTGTGAAGGTTTTGCTGGGCTCTGAATTCTTTTCCATTGATTTATAATTTTATCTTTATGACAGTACCAGACTGTTGTGATTACTGTAACTTTGTGATCATGTTGAAATTAAGGAATGTGTGTCCTCCCACATTATTTTTCTTGCTCAAAATTGGTTGGCAGTTTGGGCATTAATTAGGTATTAATTAGTGAATTTTAATTAGTTAGGTAGTGAATTTTAGGATAGGTTTATATTTTTGGATGTGTTATTTATTTCTGTGGGGTTTTGATAGGGATTGAATTACAATTGTATATTACAGAGGCTGATATGGAAATCTTAACAGTGGTAAATCTTCTAATTCATGAAAATGAAATTTGTGTCATCCACTTTATTTGCAGCATTTGGAAGCTTTCACTGTGCAAATCTTCACCTCCTGAGTTAACTACTCAGTGCTGTGCTTAGTTGCTCAGTCATGTCTGACTCTGCGACCCCATGGACTGTAGCCCGCCAGGCTCCTCTGTCCATGGGGATTCTCCAAGCAAAAATACTGGAGTGGGTGGCCATGCCCTCCTCCAGGGGATCTTCCCAGCCCAGGGATCAAACTCAGGTCTCCCGCATTGCAGGCAGATTCTTTTCTGAGCCCCCAGGGAAACTCAGTAATTTATTATTTCTGATGAATTCATAAATGTGGTCATTTTCTTAATTTCCTTTCCAAACTGATCCTATTACTGTACAGAAATGCAAGCGCATTTCATTGTTAACTTTTTTATCATGTTACTTTGCTGAATTCATTTATTATTTATAACATTTTTGTGGCATCCTTAGGATTTCTACTTATGAAATCATGTCACATATGAACATAGATAATTCTACTTCCATTTTTCATATTTGAATGTTGGTGATTTATGCATTAATTCAACTTATTTTGTTATATGTCTTTGCTGACAGCCATGTCTAAAACTACAAGTACTATTGCTTAGAAGTGGTAAAAGCCAGTATTCTTACATGCTTCCTGAAGTCAAAGGAAAGATTTTCCAGGTTTCACCAATGACTGTGATGTTGGCTATGGGTTTTACATGTATAGCATTATTATGTCATGATACTTTCCCTCAAATGTAATTTGTCATGTGATTTTAGCATGAAAAGGTGTTTAATTTTTTCAACTGTTTTTTCTATTAACTGAGATGAACATGTTTTTCCCCTTTATTCTATTAATGTGTGTGCTATCCAGATGCATTTTCCTAGGTTGAAGCATTCTTACATTCCAAAAATAAATCCCACTTGTTCATGGGGTATAGTTCTTATGATATGCTGCTGCTGCTGCTGCTGCTAAGTCGCTTCAGTTGTGTCCGAGTCTGTGCAACCCCATAGATGGCAGCCCACCAGGCTCTGCCGTCCCTGGGATTGTCCAGGCAAGAACACTGGAGTGGGTTGTCATAGATAGCTATAAATGATTATTATATAAAGAGATATATATGCACTTCCAACTTCTTCTTAGGCTTCCAGAATCCTGGTAGGGCGGCAGGTGATGGCCAGGATATAGCACTGAACCACAGAGATGTATGCTTCTTATTAGTCATTGATGACTGATAGTACTGCTCCATGAGTGTTGTTTCACACAGTCAATGACTGTCTGACTTAGACCTGCATCCACCCATCTCCTTCCTCTGTTTCTCACCCTCTACTCCTTCCTTCTGAGATTCACTCACTTCTTCCTTAAATACACCCTTCCTTATTCTCATTGAGAGCCTAAGAGAGGCAAACACTTTTAGTCTTTTTCATCTGAAAAAAATTTAATTCCTTTTTTTTCCTGAGTGATAGTCTGTGTGTTAGTAGCTCAATCATGTCTGACTCTTTGCAACCTCATGGACTGTAGCTCAGCAGGCTCCTCTGTCCATGGAATTCTCCTGTAGGTTACCATTTCCTTCTCCAGGGGATCTTCCCGACCCAGGGATTAAGTTGGGTCTCCTGCATTGCAGGCAGGTAGTTTAGAATGAAAAGTTCAGACTGTTTCTGCACAAGGAACCACAGAGCCCCATAGGGCCACCAGAGGGCACTGTCTGTCTTAGACCTGCATCCACCCATCTTCTGCTTCTGTTTTTCTGCTAATGACCAACACACTACCCCGTTTAAAAGGGGCCCTTTCCTAGTTCTTCTTCATCAGGAAATGTCAACGGACTCCAGTATTCCTGCCTGGAGAATTCCGTGGACAGGGGAGTTTGGGGCACTACAGCCCATGGGGTCACAAAGAGTCGGACATGACTGAGCAACACACACACACACAGAACATGTTTTGGAAAAAGTCAAAATCCAGGACAAGGAAAAATGCAAGGTGAGCCAGTGACTGGAAGTTTTCCCTTGTGACACATTACAAAGATTTAAAGTCCGTGTCTAAACCCCCTATCTCCGTCCACCTCTGTCCCCTCCTTCCTTCATTCATCTATAAACATTTGTCTATGAAAAATATATTTTCACAATCTATGTAATGTGTTAGAGATAGTTTTCAATCATGTTGCCCCTTCTTTCTGATGTGATTCTTTGGGTGGCACTCTGTTTATGAGATCTGATCCCTTAAATCTGTTTGTCACTTCCACTGTATAATCGTAAGGGATTTGATTGTAGGTCATATCTGAATGGTCTAGTGATTTTCTCTACTTTCTTCAATTTACCTGAATTTTGCAATAGGAGCTCATGATCTGAGCCACAGTCAGCTCCCAGTCTTGATTTTGCTGACTATGTAGAGCTTCTCCGTCTTTGGCTGCCAAGAATATAATCAATCTCATTTTCGTATTGACCACCTGGTGATATCCATGGATAGAGTCATGCCTTGTGTTGTTGTTAAAGGGTGTTTTCTATGACCAGCATGTTCTCTTGACAAAATTCTGTTAGTCTTGGCCCTGCTTCATTTTGTACTACAAGGTCAAACTTGCCTATTATTCTGGATATCTCTTGACTTCCTCCTTTTGCATTCCAATCCTTTATGATGAAAAGGACATCTTTTCCTTTCCTTTTTTTTTTTTTTGGTGTTAGTTCTAGGAGGTCTTGTAGATCTTCATAGAACCCGTCAACTTCAGCATCTTTGGCAGTAGTGTTTGGGGCATAGACTAGGATTACTGTGATATTGAATGGTTTGCCTTGGAAATGAACAGAGATCCTTCTGCCGTTTATGAGACTGCACCCAAGTGCTGCATTTTGGACTCTTTTGTTGACTACAAGGCCTACTCCATTTCTTCTAAGGGATTCTTGCCCACAGTAGTAGATATAATGGTCATCTGAATTAAATTGACCCATTCCTGTCCATTTTAGTCCACTGATTCCTAAGATGTCAATGTTCATTCTTGACATCTTCTGCTTGACCACATCCAATTTACCTTGATTCATGAACCTAACGTTTCAGGTTCCTTTGCAATACTGTTCTTTACTGCATGGGACTTTACTTTCACCACCAGACACAGTCACAATTGAGCATCATTTCTGCTTTGGCCCAGCCACTTCTTTCTCTCTGGAGCTGTTAGTAGTTGCCCTCCACTCTTCCCCAGTTTAGCATACTGAATGCCTTCTGACCTGGGGGGCTCATCTTGCAGTGTTATATCTTTTTGCCTTGTCTTACTGTTTATGGTGTTCTCCAGACAAGAATACTGAAGTTGGTTGCCATTTCATCCCCTAGTGGACCATTTTTGGTCAGCACTCTTCATTATGACCCATCCATCTTGGGTGACTCTGTATACCATGGCTGAAGGCTTCACTGAGTTGTGAAAACCCCTTCATCATTACAAGGCTGTGATCCATGACAGTACCAAACTGTTTTGATTACTATAGCTTTGCAGTAAGTTTTGAAATCAGTAACGGTATTCTCCCATATTACGTTTTCTTCTTGTGATTGTTTGGCTATTTTGGGGTATATTAGTTGTAAAGTGTTTTAGGATAGGCATTTGGGTTTAGGGTGGAGTTTTGATCAGGATTGCATTGGAATTGTAAATTGCAATGGTTAGTATTGAGATCTTAGCAATAAGTCTTCCAATGCATGAAAACAGGATTTGTGTCATTTAATATCTTCACAAAGTTTGACATTTCACTGTGCAAGTCTTCACTTTTTTTTGTTAAGTTAATCACTAAGTAGTTTATTCTTTCTGAACCAATTGTAAACAAAACGGTTTTCTTAATTTCCTTTTCACTTTGATCATTAGTGTACAGAAATGCCACTGATTTACAGCTTTGGCTTTGGTGAATTTCCTTGTTACTTTGCTGAATTAATATTTTGTTTATAACATTATTTTTTGTGGCATACTTAGGATTTCTACATTTGAGATCATGTCATGGGTGGACATAGATAATTCTACCTCTTTTCAGATTGAAATGTCACTGATTTATCTGTCTGTCTGTATGTCTATCTTTCCTGACTGTCATGACTAAGACTCTCAGTGCTGTGTTGCATAGAAGTGGCAAAACCTAGCATTCTTATGTTTCCTAATCTCAAAGGAAATATTTTCAGTCTTCATCGCTGGCTGTGATGTTGGCTGTGAGGTTTACTTGTCTGTGTGTAGTCAGTTGTGTCCAACTCTTCATGACCTTTTGCACTGTAGCCCACCAGGCTCCTTGTCCATGGGACTCTCTAGTCAAGAATAGTGGAGTAGATTGATGTTTTGTCTTCTAGGGGATCTTCCTGATCCAGGGATCATTCATCTGTGTCTTGCATCTCCTGCTTTGCAGGCAGATTCTTGACTGCTCAGCCATCAGGGACTTTAACTTTATGGTGGTAGTTTTCTTCAAGTGTTATTGTCAAGTTTTTTTTAAATCATGAAAAGATTTTGAAGTTCTTAAATTGCTCTCTCTGCATTAATTGAGATCATGGTTTTTCCCTGTGTTATGTGAATGTGATACATTGCTTGCTTGCTTGCTAAGGTGCTTCAGTCGTGTCCAACTCTGTGCGACCCCCATGGACAGCAGCCTACCAGGCTCCTCTGTCCACAGGATTCTCTAGGCATGAATACTGGAGTGGGTTGCCCAACGTGGTACATGATACCAATGCATTTTACTATGATGAAGCATTCTTGCATTCCAGGAAAAATCCCACTTTTGTATATTGTACAATTCTTATTATATGAATTGATAGAAATGATTACATGTATATGTATATATATATCATGTGTATATATATACACACATGCTCACAACTTCAGCTCTGGCCTCCTGAACCCGGGTAGAGTGGCAGGTGGCCGAGACGCAGCCCTGGACCGCAGAAGTCAATGCTTCTAATTTCTCATGATCATTATCACTACTGATGCATGGGTGTTGTTTCACACAGTCAGTGACTATCTAACTTAGACCTGCATCTGCACATCTGCCCCCACGTCTCACTGCATTCCTTCCTTCTGGGACCCACTCAAACTACATCCTTCCTCACTCTCAGTGAGAGCCTGATAGAGGCAAATGCTCGTAGTCTGAAAATGTTTTCTTCTGAAAATTTTCTTATTTTGCTTTTCTTCTTGAGTGATAGTTTAGAAAGAAAAATCTACAGACCATTTCTGTGATGTTTCCTTTGGCATCTGAAGCTGTTTTTCCCTTGTGTTCCCTGCTACATTGTGACTGGTGACGGGTGTACTGTTGGGTCTCACTTGGTCTGCCTTCCCTGCTCTGTGATAAAGTCTCCAATTGTCTTTAATATTCCACAGTTCATTACTATAGGGTGAGGTTTGAGGAACCTCCATACTGTTCTCCATTATGGGTGTGTTTCACAGTGTCTTATTCATTGATGGTTCCAGTAGTGTCTTTTAGGGCTTTAACAGATTTATAGGAATTTCTTTTCTAAGGTAGTCAAATGATTCTATTTCATGAAGCACTTGAGATCTAATCCTCCCATTGTAGTCTCTGCTGACCCTCGTTCATGGTGCCATAAATGCATGTTTTGCTGATACTGGATCCTCGCTGGTTTGTAGGGTTTGATGTGTGTATAAATATGTTTTATTGTTTTTCTTTTTGCTCATGTGATGGAGCTAAAAATTTCTACCTGTTGCCATTTATGTTAAGTGTTATTTTGGTTTTCAGTCAGGAAAGGATGTTTTATTTTTCAAATGCATTCCACGGCCTATGGAGAAGAACATTTAGAATTCTTGTTAAGTATCATTTCCTTCATGTTCCTCCCAACACAAAGATGTCACTTATCACTCCAGTTAAAATAAAACATCCCCCACTCCCTGCCTTCACCCTCTTCCTTTGCTTAGTTATATCCATAGCAATTATAATCAGACACTGGCTGCCTGAATCAGAGGCTGTTCTTTCCATTTCGGCTGCTGTAACTAATACCATAGACCAAGTAGCATATGAACAGCAGAAATTTACTTCTTAACAGTTATAGGTGCTGAGAAGTCCAAGATCAACGTGAATGCAGATTCCATGACTAGTGAGGAACCACTTTCTGGTTCATAGGAGGATTGTTTTCAGTGCACTCCCACCTGTCAGAAGAGGGGAGGGGCTCTCCCAGGCCTGTTTTGCAAGAGCACTCTTCTTGCTGGAAGGCTCTGCCTTCTGACTTAATCACATCCTCCGGCCCACCTCCTCATACCATCACCTTAGAGGTTAAGATTTCAGCATACGAATGACTCCTGAGGGCCCTGCACATGCTCAGTACAGGAACAGAGGAGCCCACACCTGCCCCTTTCCCAGGAGGGCTCCACTCTGGATTGCCATCAAGGAAGTCAAGGTTACTTTCGTGTTTGATGTGAAACACGGAGTTGCTCAGCAAACAGTGCAGGGGAATCAGGCCTCATCTCACGGCGAGGGGGAAGTCTCATGGTTTTTCTTGAGTTGCAGTGATAACCTGGGGTAAATTCTTGAGATACGACAGGGATGGTCCTTCAAAACTCGTGTTTGTTCAGCGACATCCAGACTCCCGTCTAGTCGCGAGGGACACCTCGGGATTCTCCTCAAGGCTTGGCAGGGCAATAGGGATGCCTCTCGAGGTGAGGCTGGAGACCCAGGGTCCCTTTCCAGCTGCCACAGGGATATTGGGATTCCTAACAATTTTTAAGAGTAGTCAGTCATCATCTCCATTCGAAGCATTGAAGTCTGCGTGCCTCTGGAGTTTTCAAACGGTTGTGAGGCCTCCTGTCAAGATGAGGCAGGGAACTAAGGCTTTCTCAAGGGTCTCCACAGGGGATTCAGACATCCCTTCAACATGGGAGATGACAGACGAGCCTGCATTCAAGTCACTTCAGGGAAATCTGGCCTTATTTCGAGCCTGGGTATCTCAGTGTCCATTCCACTTGAGAATGCAAACTCAGCGTCCCTCTCACATACCTATAGCTGAGAGGCCTCCTCTTGAGGTGCATGTAGAAATTTGGTATTACTCTTGAGTTGAAGCCAGTGAATCAGCTCTCATATCGAGTTGATTTGTGGTACACGGAGCTCTTTCATGTTGCTGTGGTGACCTCAGGGTCCCTCTAGACTTGTGACAGTGTTCTTGGGGACTCTCTGGAGTGCCATCAAGGAAGTCAAGGCTCCTTTCATGTTTGATGTGGAACACGGAATTGCTCTGCACTCAATGCAGGGGAATTGGGCCTCATCTCACTGCGAGGGAGAAGTCTCATGGTCTTTCTCGAGTTGCAGCGGGAACCTGGGGTATATTCTCGAGTTAAGACAGGGATGGCCCTTCAAAACTCGCGTTTGTTCACCAATGTCAGGATTCCTATCTAGTTGTGATGGACACCTAGGATTCTCCTCGAATCTTGGCATGGCAATAGGGACGCCTGTCTAGGTGAGGCGGGAGACACAGAGTCCCTTTCCAGTTGTCACAGGGATACTGGGATTCCTATCTATTTTCAAGAGGAGTCAGGCATCGTCTCCTTTTGAAGCATTGAACTCCCCGTGCCTCTTGAGTTGTCAAAGTGATGTGAGTCCTCCTGTCAAGCTGAGGTGGGGAATAAGGGCTTTCTCTAGATTCTCCACAGGGGATTCAAACATCCCTTCATCTTGGGAGATGCAAGACGAGCCTGCATTCAAGTCACTGTAGGGACATCCGGCCTTAATTCAAGTCAGGTCATCCCAGTGTCCATTCCACTTGAGGCCGCAAACTGAGGGTCCTCACATACCTATAGCTGAGAGAAGCCTCCTCTTGAGGTGCTTGTGGAAAGTTGGCATTCCTCTTGTGTCAAAGCCAGGGAATCAGCTCTCATCTCGAGTTGATTTGTTGTACACAGAGCTCTTTCGGGTTGCTGTGGTGACCTAAGTGTCCCTCTAGACTTGTGACAGTGTTCTTGGCAACTGTCTGGAGTGCCATAAAGGAAGTCAAGGCTCCTTTCGTGTTTGATGTGGAACACGGAATTGCTCTGCAAGCAATGCAGGGGAATTGGGCCTCATCTCGCGGGAAGGGGGAAGTCCCATGGTTTTACTTGAGTTGCGGCAGGAACCTGGGACATATTCTCGAATTACTATGGGGATGGCCCTTCAAAACTCGTATTTGTTCAGCGACGTCAGGACTCCTGTCTAGTTGCGAGGATCACGTTGGAATTTTCCTCGAGGCTTGACAGGGCAATAGGGACGCCTCTAGATGTGAGGTGGGAGACCCAGGGTCCCTTTTCAGTTGCCAAAGGGATATTGGAATTCCTATCAATTTTCAAGAGTACTCAGGCATTGACTCCTTTTGAAGCATTGAACTCCGCGTACCCCTGGAGTTGTCAAAGGGATGTGAGGCCTCCTGTTGAGATGAGGCGGGGAACTAGGTCTTTCTCTAGGGTCTCCACAGGGGATTCAGACATCCCTTCATCTTGTGAGATGAAAGACGAGCCTGCATTCAAGTCACTGCAGGGAAATCCGGCCTTATTTTGAGTCAGGGCATCTTGGTGTCCATTCCACTTGAGGCCACATACTCAGGGTCCCTCTCACACACCTATTGCTGAGAGAAGCGTCCTCATGAGGTACTTGTGGAAAGTTGGTGTTCCTCTTGAGTCAAAGCCAAGGAATCAGCTCTCATCTCAAGTTAATTTGGGTACATGGAGCTGTTTCTTGTTTCTGCGGAGATTTCAGGTTCCCTCTAGACTTGTGACAGTGTTCTTGGGGACTCTCTAGAGTGCCATCAAGGAAGTCAAGGTTCCTTTCGTGTTTCATGTGGAACATGGAATTGCTCTGCACGCAATGCAGGGCAATAGGGCCTCATCTCCCGGAGAGTGGGAAGTCTCATGTTTTTTCATGATTTGCGGTGGGAACCTGGGGTATATTCTCCAATTAATGAGGGGATGGCCCTTCAAAACACTTGTTTATTCAGCGAAGTTAGGACTCCTGACTAGTTGCGAGGGACACATCGGGATTCTCCTTGAGGCTTGGCAGGGCAATAGGGACACCTCTCGAGGTGAGGTGGGAGATGCAGGGTCCCATTCCAGTTGTCACAGGGATGTTGGGATTCCTTTCAATTTTCAGTAACAGTCAGGCATCATCTTCTTTGAAGCATTGAAATCTGCATGCCTCTCGAGTTGTCAAAGGCATGTGAGGCCTCCTGTCGAGAACACGCGGGGAACTAGGGCTTTCTCTAGGGTCTTCAGAGGGGATTCACACATCCCTTCATTTTGTGAGATGCAAGAAAACCTGCATTCAAATCCCTGCAGGGTAATCCGGCCTTATGTCGAGTCAGGGCATCTCGGTGTCCATTCCACTTGAGGCAGCAAAATCAGGGTCCGTCTGACATACCTATAGATAAGAGAAGCCTCCTCCTGAGGTCCTTGTGTAAGGTTGGCATTCCTCCTGAGTCGAAGCCAGGGAATCAGCTCTCATCTCGAATGATCTGGGGTACACGGAGATTTTGTCCAATTGCTGTGCTGAACTTGGTGTTCCTCTAGACTTGGGACGGTGTTCTCGGGGCATCTCTGGAGTTGCCTAAAGGACAGGAAGCCACTCTCCATGTTTAATGGGGAAGGCGGGATAGCTCTGGAGCCAATGCAGTGGAATCCGACCTCATCTCGAGTATATTTAGGGTACACAGAACACTTTCGTGTTGCTACAGTGACCTCAGGGTCCCTCTAGACTTTTGACAGTGTTCTCCGGGACTGTCTGTAGTTCCATCAAGGATGTCAAGGCTCCTTTCATGTTTGATGTGGAACACAGAATTGCTCTGCATGCAATGCAGTGGAATCAGGCCTCATCTCGCAGCCACAGGTAAGTCTCATTGTTTTTCTCGGGTTGCGGCTGGAACATGGGGTAAATTCTCGAGTTAAAACAGGGATGGCCCTTCAAAACTTGTGTTTGTTCAGCGAAGTCAGGACTCCTGTCTAGTTGTGAGGAACACCTCGGGATTCTCCTGGAGGCTTGGGAGGGCAATAGGGATGCCTCTCGAGGTGAGGCGAGAGAATCAGGGCCTCTTTCCTGTTGTCACAGGGATATTGGGATTCTTATCCATTTTCACAATGAGTCAGGCATCATCTCTTTTCGAAGCATTGAACTCCGCATTCCTCTCGAGTTGTCAAGGGATGTGAGGCCTCCTGTCGAGATGAGGTGGGGAACTATGGCTTTCTCTAGGGTCCCACATGGGACTCAGATATCCCTTCATCTTGTGAGATGAAAGACGAGCCTGCATTCAAGTCACTGCAGGGAAATCCGGCATAATGTCAAGTCAGGGCATCTCGGTGTCCATTCCACTTGAGACAGCAAAATCAGGGTCCATCTGATATACCTATAGATGAGAGAAGCCTCCTGATGAGGTGCTTGTTGAAAGTTGTCATTCCACCTGAGTTGAAGCCAGGGAATCAGCT
>JADEYB020000383.1:36229-75000 GCA_015832495.2 Alces alces
GGGGAATCTGTGGAGTTGCATAAAGGAAGTCAAGCCACTTGTCGTGTTTGATGGGGAACACGGGATATCTCTGGAGCCAATGCATGGGAATCGGGCCTCATCTCGAGTTAATTTGGGGTACACGGAGCTCTTTCATGTTGCTATTTCAACCTCAATGTTCCTCTTGACTTGTGACAGTCTTCTTGGGGACTCTCTGGAGTTCCATGAAGGAAGTCAAGGCTCCCTTCCTGATTGATGTGGAACACAGAATTGCTGTGCACACAATGAAGGGGAGTCAGTCCTGATCTCGCAGGGAGGGGCAACTCTTATGGTCTTTCTCGAGTTGTGGCGGGAACCTGGGATATATTCTCGAGTTATGGCGGGGATGACCCTTCAAAACTCGTACTTTTTCAGCGATGTCACGACTTCTGTCTAGTTACTCGGAACACCTCAGGATTCTCCTCGAGGCTTTGCTGGGCAATTGGAAAGCCTCTCGAGGTGAGGTGGATGACCCAGAGTCTCTTTCCAGTTGCCACAGTGATATTGGGATTCCTGTCAATTTTCAAGAGGAATCAGGCATCGTCTTCTTTTGAAGCATTGAACTTTGCATGCCTCTCGAGGTGTAAAAGCGATGTGAGGCCACCTGACAACATGAGGAGGGGATCTAGGGCTTTCTCTAGGGTCTCCACAAGGGATTAAGTCATCCCTTAATCTTATGAGATGAAGGAAGAGCTTGCATTCAAGTCACTGCCTGGAAATCCGGCCTTCTTTTGAGTCAGGGCATCTCAGGGTCCATTCCACTTGAGGCAGCAAACGCACGGTGCCTCTCACATACCTATAGCTTAGAAAAGCCTCCTCTTGTGGTGCTTGTGGAAAGTTGGCATTCCACCTGAATCAAAGCCAGGGAATCAGCTCTCATCTCGAAATGATTTTGCGTACACCTATCATTCCTTGAGTGGCTGTGCTGAACTTCGTATTCCTCTAGACTTGGGCCGGTGTTCTCGGGGAATCTCTTGACTTGCCTATAAGAAGTCAAGCCACTTGACGTTTTTCATGGGGATCACAGGATGGCACTGGAGAAAATGCAAGGGAATGGGGCCTCATATCGAGTTGATTTGGGGTACAAGGAGCTCTTTTGTGTTGCTGCGGTGAAATCAGGGCCCCTCCAGACTGGTGACAATGATTTTGGGGACTCTCATGATTTCCATCAAGAAAGTCAAGGCTCCTTTCGTGTTTGATGGGGAACACGGACTCTGTGTGCATGCATCGCAGTGGAATCGGGCCTCATATAGTGGCTAAGGGGTAGTCTCCTGGTTGTTCTCGAGTTGCGGTGGGAACCTGGGGTATATTCTCGAGTTACGGCAGGGAAGGCCCTTCAAAACTTGTGTTTGTTCAGCGATGTCAGGACTCCTGTCTAGTTGCGAGGTACACTTTGGGATTCTCCTCGAGGCTTTTCAGGGCAATAGGGATGCCTCTCGAGGGGAGGTGGGAGACCAAGTGTCCATTTCCAGTTCCACACGGATATATTGGGATGCCTATCAATTTTCAAGAGGAGTCAGGCATCGTCTCCTCTGGAAACATTGGACTCCGCATGACTCTGGCTTGTCAAATTGATGTGACGCCACCTGTCGAGATGAGGCGGGGATTTAGGGCTTTTTCTTGAGTCTCCAAAGGGGAATCAGACATTCCTTCATCTTGTGAGGTGAAAGACGAGCTTGCATTCTAGTCACTGCAGAGAAATCTGGCTTTCTTTCCAGTCGTGGCATCTCGGTGTCCATTCCATTTGAGGTAGCAAAATCAGGATCCCTCTCACATACCTATAGCTGAAAGAAGCCTCCTCTTGACGTGCGTGTGGAAAGTTGGCATTCCTCTTGAGTGGAAGCCAGTGAATGAGCTCTCATCTCGAGTTGATTTGGGGTACACTGAGCTGTCCTCGAGTTGCGCTGCTGATCTTGTTGTTCCTCTAGACTTGGGAAGGTATTCTCGGGAAATCTCTGGAGTTGCCAAAAGGAAGTCAAGCCACTTTCCATGTTTGATGGGAAACTCGGGATGGCTCTGGAGCCAATGCAGGGGAATGGGGCCTCATTTCGTCTTGATTTGGGGTACACAAAGCTCTTTCATTTTCCTATTGTGACCTCAGGGTCCCTCTAAACTTGTGAGAGTGTTATTGGGGACTCTCTGGAGTTCCATCAAGGAATTCAAGGCTCCTTTCATGTTTGATGGGGAACACGGAATTGCTATACATGCAATTCAGGAGAAACCGGCCTCATTTCCCAGCGAGGGGGAAGTCTCATGGTTTTTCTCGAGTTGCGGCAGGAACCTGGGGTATATTCTCGAGTTACGGCGGGTATGGCCCTTCAAAAGTCGTGTTTGTTCAGTGACGTCAGGACTCCTCTCTAGTTGCGAGAGTCATCTGGGGATTCTCGTCGATGCTTGGTAGGGCAATTGTGACGCCTCTCAAAGTGAGGAGGGAGACCAAGGGTCCCTTTCCAGATGACACACAGATTTTGGGATTCCTATCAATTTTCAAGAGGAGTCAGGCATTGTCTCCTTGTGAAGCCTTGAACTCCGCATGCCTCTCGAGTTGTCAAAGGGTTGTCAGGCCTCCTGTCGAGATGAGGCGGGGACCTAGGGGTTTCTCTAGGGTCTGCACAGGACACTCAGACATCCCTTCATCTTGTGAGGTGAGAGACGAGCCTGCATTCAGATCACTGCAGTTAAATCCGGCCTTATTTCGAGTCAGGGCATAACGGTGTTCATTCCACATGATGCAGCAAACTCAGGGTCCGTCTCACATACCTATAGCTAAGAGAAGCCTCCTCTTGTGGTGCTTGTGGAAAATTGGCATTCCTCTTGAGTCGAAGCCAGGAAATCAGCTCTCATCTCAAGATGATTTGGGGTACACGAAGCTTTCCTCAAGTTGCTGGGCTGAACGTGGTGTTCCTCTAGACTTGGAATGGTGTTCTTGGGGAATCTATGGAGTTGCATAAAGGAAGTCAAGCCACTTGTATTGTTTGATGGGGAATATGGGATATCTCTGGAGCCAATGCAGCAGAATTGGGCCTCATCTTGAGTTGATTTGGTGTACACGGAGCTCTTTCATGTTGCTGAGAGAACCTCAGTGTTCCTCTAGACTTGTGACAGTCTTCTTGGGGACTCTCTGGAGTTCCGTCAAGGAAGTCAAGGCTCCCTTCCTGATTGATGTGGAACACGGAATTGCTGTGCACGCAATGAAGGGGAATCAGTCCGGGTCTCGCAGGGAGGGGGAGGTCTCAAGGTCTTTCTCAAGTTGTGGCGGGAACCTGGGATATATTCTTGATTTACAGCGTGGATGGCCCTTCAAAACTCGTGCTTTTTCAGCGATGTCAGGACTTCTGTCTAGTTGCTTGGGACACCTCGGGATTCTCCTCGAGGCTTTGCTGGGCAATTGGGAAGCCTCTCGGGGTGAGGCGGAACACCCAGAGTCTCTTTCCAGTTGCCACAGGGATATTGGGATTCCTGTCAATTTTCAAGAGGAATCAGGCATTGTCTTCTTTTGAAGCATTGAACTTTGTGTGCTTCTCGAGGTGTCAAAGGGATGTGAGGCCTCCTGATGACATGGGGGGGGGGGGAATCTACGGCTTTCTCTAGGTTCTCCAATGGGGATTCAGACATGCCTTCATCTTGTGAGGTGAGATAAGCTTGCATTGTAGTCACTGCAGGGAGATCTGGCTTTCGTTCGAGTCATGGCATCTCGGTGTCCATTTCATTTGAGGCAGCAAAATCAGGGTCCCCCTCACATACATATAGCTGAAAGAAGCCTCTTCTTGAGGTGCTTGTGGAATGTTGGCATTCCTTTTGAGTCAAAGCCAGTGAATGAGCTCTCATCTCGAGATGATTTGGGGTGCACTGAGCAGTCCTCGAGTTGCGCTGCTGATCTGGTTGTTCCTCTAAACTTGGGAAGGTATTCTCAGGGAATCTCTTGAGTTGCCTAAAGGAGGTCAAGCCAGTTTTCGTGTTTGATGGTGAAATCGGGATGGCTCTAGAGCCAATACAAGAGAATCGGGCCTCATCTCGACTTGATTTTGGGTACACGAAGCTCTTTCGTGTTGCTGCTGTGACCTCAGGGTCCCTCTAGACTTGTGATAGTGTTCTTGGGGACTCTCTGGAGTTCCATCAAGGAATTCAAGGCTCCTTTCATGTTTGATGGGGAACACGCAATTGCTCTGCATGCAATTCAGGAGAAACCGGCCTCATCCCACGGCAAAGGGGAAGTCTCATGGTCTTTCTCGAGTTGCGGCAGGAACCTGGGGTATATTCTCGAGTTACGGTGGGGATGGCCCTTCAAAACTCGTGTTTGTTCAGCAAAGTCAGGACTCCTGTCTAGTTGCGAGAGACACCTCGGGATTCTCGTCGATGCTTGGCAGGGCAATTGTGACTCCTTTCGAGGTGAGGCGGGAGACCAAGGCTCCCTTTCCAGATGCCACATGGATATTGGGATTCCTATCAATTTTCAAGAGGAGTCAGGCATCGTCTCCTTTTGAAACCTTGAACTCCGCATGCCTCTCGAGTTGTCAAAGAGTTGTGAGGCCTCCTGTCGAGATGAGGCGGGGAACTAGGGGTTTCTCTAGGGTCTGCACAGGACATTCAGACATCCCTTCATCTTGGGAGATGAAAGACGAGCCTGCTTTCAAGTCACTGCATGGAAATCCGGCCATATTTCGAGTCAGGGCATCTCGGTGTCCATTCCACTTGAGGCATCAAACTCAGGGTCCCTTTCACATACACATAGCTGAGAGAAGCCTCCTCATGAGATGTTTGTGGAAAGTTTCTTTTCCTCTTGAGTCTAAGCCAGGGAATCAGCTGTCATCTCGAGATGATTTGGTGTATATGGAGCTTTCCTCGAGTTGCTGTGCTGAAATTGGTGTTCCTCTAGACTTGGGACAGTGTTCTCGGGGAATCTCTGGAGTTGCCTAAAGAAAGTCAAGACACTTGTGATGTTTGAAGGGGATCACAGGAATTCTCTGGAGCCAATGCAGGGGAATCAGGCCTCATCTCCAGTTGATTTGGGGTACACGGACTTCTTTCATGTTGCTGCTGTGACCTCAGGGTCCCTATGTACTTGTGATAGTATTCTTGGGGACTCTCTGGACTTCCATCAAGGAAGTCAAGTCTCTTTTGTTTGATGGGGAGCACGGAATCGCTCTGCATGCAATGCAGGGGAATAGGGCCTCATCTCTCAGTGAGGGGGAAGTCTCATTGTTTTTCTCTAGTTACGGTGGAAACCTGGGGTATAATCTCGAGTTATGGCGGGGATGGACCTTCAAAACTCCTGTTTTTTCAGCGACGTCAGGACTCCTGTCTAGTTGTGAAGGACACCTCAGGTTTCTCCTCGAGGTTTGGCAGGGCAATAGGGACTCCTCTCGAGGTGAAGCAGGAGACGCAGGGTCCCTTTCCTGTTGCCACAGGGATATTGGGATTCCTATCAATTTTCAAGAGGAGTCTGGCATCGTCTCCTTTTGAAGTTTTGGACTCTGCGTACGTCTCGAGTGGTCAAAGGGATGTGAGGCCTCCTGTCGAGATAAGGAGGGGAACTAGGCCTTTCTCTAGGGTCCCCACAGGGGATTCAGACATCCCTTCAGCTTGTCAGATTAAATACGAGCCTGCATTCAAGTCACTGCCGGGAAATCCAGCCTTATTTCGAGTCCAGGCATCTCGGTGTCCATTTCACTTGAGGCAGCAAACTCAGGGTCCCTCTCACATACCTATAGCTGAGAGAGGCCTCCTCCTGAGGTGCTTGTGGAAAGTTGGCATTCCTCTTGAGTTTAAGCCAGGGAATCAGCTCTCATCTCGAGATGATTTGGTGTATACGGAGCTTTCCTCGAGTTGCTGTGCTGAACTTGGTGTTCCTCTAGACTTGGGACAGTGTTCTCGTGGAATATCTGGAGTTGCCTAAAGAACATCAAGCCACTTGTCGTGTTTGATGGGGAATGTAGGATGGCTCTGGAGCCAATACAGGGGAATTGGGCCACATCTAGTTTTGGTTGGGGTACACCGAACACTTTCATGTTGCTGCAGTGACCTCAGGGTCCCTCTAGACTTGTGAAAGTGTTCTTGGGGACTCTCTGGAGTTCCATCAAGGAAGTCAAGGCTCCTTTCATGATTGATGGGGAACACGGAATTTCTCTGCAGGCAATTCAGGGGAATCGGGGCTCATCTGGCGGCGAGGGGGAAGTCTCATGGTTTTTCTCGATTCTCGGCAGGAACCTGGGGTATATTTTCGAGTTACGGAGGAGATGGCCCTTCAAAACTCGTGTTTGTTCAGCATCCTCAGGAATCCTCTCTAGTTGCGAGGGACACCTCGGGATTCTCCTCGAAGCTTGGCAGGGCAACAAGGATGCCTCCCGAGGTGAGGGGGAAGACCCACAGGGCCCCTTTCCAGTTACCACAGTGATAATGCGTTTCCTATCAATTTTCAAGAGGACTCTGGCATCATCTCCTTTTGAAGCATTGAACTCCATGTGCCTCTCAAGTTGGCAAAGGGATGTGAGGCCTCCTGTCCATATGAAGCGAGGACCTAGGGCTTTCTCTAGGGTCTCCACAGGGGATTCAGACATCCCTTCATCTTGTGAGATGAAAGACGAGCCAGCATTCAAGTCACTGCGTGGAAATCTGGCCTTATTTTGAGTCAGGGCATCTTGGTGTCCATTCCACTTGAGGCATCAAACTCAGGGTCCCTCTCATATACTTATAGCTGAGAGAAGCCTCCTCTTGAGGTGCTTTGGGAAAGTTGGCATTCCTCTTCATTCAAAGCCCGGGAATCAGCTCTCATCTCGAGATGATTTGGGATACACGGAACTTTCCTCGAGTTGCTATTCTGACCTTGATGTTCCTCTAGACGTGGGACGGTGTTCTCCGGGAATGTCTGAAGTTGCCTATTGGAAGTCAAGCCACTTGTCATGTTTGATAGGGAATGCGGGATGGCTCTGGATCCAATGCAGGGGAATCGGGCCACATCTAGTGTGGATTTGGGGTACATGGAGTTCTTTTGTGTTGCTGCGGTGATCTCAGGGTCCTTCTAGACTTGTGACAGTGCTCTTGGGGACTCTCTGGAGTTCCATCAAGGAAGTCAAGGCTCCTTTCTTGTTTGATGGGGAACACGGAATTGCTCTGCACACAATGCAGGGGAATCGGGCCTCATCTCGCTGCAACGGGGGTATCAGTCCTGATCTCGCAGGGAGGAGGTAGTCTCATGGTCTTTCTCGAGTTGTGGCGGAAACATGGATTATATTCTCGGAGTTACCGCGGGGATGGCACTTCAAAACTCGTGTTTTCTCAGCGACCTCAGGGCTCCTGTCTAGTTGCAAGGGACACCTCAGGTTTCTCCTCGAGGCTTGACAGGGCAATAGGGACGCCTCTAGAGGTGAGGCGGGATACCCAGGTTCCCTTTCCAGCTGCCTCAGACATATTGGGATTCCCATCAATTTTCAAGAGGAGTCAGGCATTTTCTCCTTTTGAAGCACTGAACTCCACGTGCCTCTCGAGTTGGCAAAGGGATGTTGGGCTTCCTAAGTTGATGATGCGGCGCTCTAGGGCTTTCTCTATGGTCTCCACAGGGGATGCAGACATCCCTTCATCCTGTGAGATGAAAGACGAGCCTGATTTCAAGTCACTGCAGTTAAATCCGGCCTTATTTCAAGTCAGGGCATATCAATATCCATTCAGGTTGAGGCAGCACACTCAGGGTCCTTCTCACATAAATATAGCTGAGAGAAGCCTCCTCTTGAGGTGCGTGTGGAAAATTGGTATTCCTCTTGAGTTGAAGCCAGGGAATCAGGTCTCATCTCGAGATGATTTGGGTACATGGAGCTTTCCTCGAGTTGCTGTGCTGATATGGTGTTTCTCTATACGTGGAATGGTGTTCTCAGGGCATCTCTGGAGTTGCCTAAAGGAAATCAAGCCGCTTGTCGTGTTTGATGGGAAACACAGATGTCTCTGGAGCCAATGCAGGAGATCCCTGCCTCATCTCGAGTTGATTTGGAGTACACGGAGCTCTTTTGTGTTGCTGTTGTAACCTCAGGGTCCCTCTAGACTTGTGACAGTGTTCTTGGGGACTTTCATGAGTTCCATCAAGGAAGTCAAGGCTCCCTTCCTGTTTGATGTGGAACACGGAATTCCTCTGCACGCAATGCAGGTGAATCAGTCCTGATCTCGCCGTGTGGGGGAAGTCCTATGGTCTTTCTCAAGTTGTGGTGGGAACCTGGGATATATTCTCGAGTTATGGCGGGGATGGCCCTTCAAAACTCGTGTTTTTTCAGCGTCATCAGGAATCCTGTCTAGTTGCGAGGGACACCTCGGGATTCTCCTCGAGGCTTGGCAAGGCAATAGAGATGGCTCTAGAGGTGAGGCAGAAGACCCAGGTCCCTTTCCAGTTGCCACAGGGATATTGGGATTCCTATCAATTTTCAAGAGGAGTCAGGCATCATCTCCTTTTGAAGTTTTGAACTCCGTGTACCTCTCGACTTGTCAAAGGGATGTTAAGCCTCCTGTCCAGATGAGGAGGGGAACTAGGGCTTTCTCTAGGGTCTCCACAGGGGATTCAGACATCCCTTCAGCTTGTGAGATGAAAGACGAGCCTGCATTCAGGTCAATGCAGGGAAATCCGACCTTATTTTGAGTCAGGGCATTTCTGTGCCCATTTCATTTGAGGCATCAAACTCAGGGTCCCTCTCACATACCTATAGCTGAGAGAGGCCTCCTCTTGAAGTGCTTGTGGAAAGTTGGCATTCCTCTTGAGTCTAAGCCAGGGAATCAGCTCTCATTTCGAGATGATTTGGGGTACACGGAGCTTTCCTCGAGTTGCTGTGCTGAACTTGGTGTTCCTCTAGACTTGGGACGGTGTTCTCAGGGAAACTCTCGAAAGGAAGGCAAGCCACTTGTCGTGTTTGGTGGGGAATGCAGGATTGCTCTGGAGCCAATGAAGGGGAATCGAGCCACATCAAATTTTGATTGGTGCACACGGAGTTCTTGCGGGTTGCTGTGGTGACCTCAGGGTCCCTCTAGACTTGTGACTGTTTGGGGGGACTCTCTGGAGTTCCATCAAGGAAGTCAAGACTCCTTTCATGTTTGATCAGGAACACAGAATTGCTCTGCACGCAATGCAGGGGAATCGAGCCTCATCTCATGGCGAGGGTGAGTTCTTATGGTTTTTCTCGAGTCTCAGCGGGAACCTGGGGTATATTTTCGAGTTATGGCGGGGATAGCCCTTCAAAACTTGTGTTTGTTCAGCGACGTTAGGACTCCTGTCTAGTTGCGAGAGACAACTCAGGATTCTCCTCGAGGCTAGGCAGGGCCATAGGGACGCCTCCCGAGGTGAGGTGGAAGACCCAAGGTTCCTTTCCAGTTACCACAGGGATATTGGGATTCCAGTCAATTTTCAAGAGGAGTCAGGCATCCTCTCCTTTTGAAGCACTGAACTCTGTGTGCCTCTCAATTTGTCACAGTTATGTGAGGCCTCCTGTCGGGAAGAGGTGAGGACCTAGGGCTTTTCTAGGGTCTCCACAGGGGATTCAGACATCCCTTCATCTTGTGAGATGAAAGATGAGCCAGCATTCAAGTCACTGCATGGAAATCGGGCCTTATTTCGAGTCAGGGCATCTCAGTGTCCATTCCACTTGAGGCAGCAAACTCAGGGTCCCTCTCACATACACATAGCTGAGAGAAGCCTCCTTTTGAGGTGCTTGGGGAAAGTTGGCATTCCTCTTGAGTCGAAGCCAGGGAATCCTCTCTCATCTGGAGATGATTTGAGGTACTCGGAGCTTTCCTCAGTTTCTATTCTGACCTTGATGTTCCTCTAGACATCGGACGGTGTTCTCGGGGAATGTCTGGAGATGCCTATAGGAATTCAAAGCACTTGTCGTGTTTGACCGGGAATGCGGGGTGGCTCTGGATCCAATGCAGGGGAATCGGGCCTCATCCCGAGTTGATTGGGGTTAAAAGGAGCTCTTTCCTGTTACTGTGGTGATTTTAGTGGCCCTCTAGACTTGTGACAGTGTTCTTGGGGACTCTGGAGTTCCATCAACGAAGTCAAGGCTCCTTTCGTGTTTGATGGGGAACACGGAATTGCTCTGCACGCAATGCAAGGGAACCGGGCCTCATCTCGTGGAGATGGGGAAGTCTCATGGTTTTTCTCGAGTTGCGATGGGAACCTGGTTTATATTCTCAAGTTACCACGGGGATGGCCCTTCAAAACTCGTGTTTTTTCAGAGACGTCAGGACTCCTGTCCAGTTGTGAGGGACACCTCAGGTTTCTCCTCGAGGCTTGGCAGGGCAATAGGGACGCCTCTAGAGGTGAGGGGGGAGACCCCAGATCCCGTTCCAGCTGCCACAGTTATATTGGGATTCCTATCAATTTTCAAGAGGAGTCAGGCATTTTCTCGTTTTGAAGCACTGAACTCTACGTGCCTCTCGAGTTGGCAAAGGGATGTGAGGCTTCCTAACATGATGATGCGGGGCTCTAGGGCTTTCTCTATGGTCTTGACAGGGGATGCAGACATCCCTTCATTCTGTGAGATGAAAGATGAGCCTGCTTTCAAGTCACTGCATGGAAACCCGGCCTTATTTCGACTCAGGAAATCTCGGTGTCCATTCCACTTGAGGCATCAAACTCAGGGTCCCTCTCACATACCTATAGCTGAGAGAAGCCTCCTCTTGAGGTGCTTGTGGAAAGTTTCTATTCCTCTTGAGTCTACACCAGGGAATCAGCTGTCATCTCGAGATGATTTGTGGTATACGGAGCTTTCCTCGAGTTTCTGTGCTGAAATTGGTGTTCCTCTAGACTTGAGATGGTGTTCTCGGGGAATCTCTGCAGTTGCCTAAAGGAAGGCAAGACACTTGTCGTGTTTGATGGGGAATGCGGGATGTCTCTGATGCCAATGCAGGGGAATAGGGCCACATCAAGTGTTACTTTGGGGTACATGGAGTTCTTTCCTGTTGCTCCAGTGACCTCAGGGTCCCTTAGACTTGTGACAGTGTTCTTGGGGACTCTCATGAGTTCCATCAAGGAAGTCAAGGCTCCTTTGGTGTTTGATGTGGAACACGGAATTGCTCTGCATGCAATGCAGGGAAATCGGGCCTCATCTCGTGGCAATGGGGAAGGTTCATGGTCTTTCTCAAGATGTGGTGGTAACCTGGGGTATATTCTCGAGTTACGGCAGGGATGGACCTTCAAAACTGGTGTTTGTTCAGCGACGTCAGGACTCTTTAGTTGCGAGGGACACCTCGGGATTCTCCACGAAGCTTGTCAGGGCAATAGGGTCGCCTCTCGAGGTGAGACGGGAATCCCAATATCCCTTTCCAGTTGCCACAGTGATATTGGGATTCCTATCAATTTTCAAGAGGAGTCAGGCATCGTCTCCGTTTGAAGCATGAACTCCGCATGCCTCTCGAGTTGTCGATGGGATGTGAGTCCTCCTCTTGAGGTGAGGCAGGGAACTTGGGCTTTCTCTAGGGTCTCCACAGGAGATTCAGACATCCCTTCATCTTGTGAGATGAAAGACGAGCCTGCATTCAAGTCACTGTAGGGAAATCCGAGTCAGGGCATCTCGGTGTCCATTCCACTTCAGGCAGCAAACTCAGGGTCCCTCTCACATACGTATAGCTGAGAGAGGCCTCCTCTTGAGGTGCTTGTGGAAGGTTGGCATTCCTCTTGAGTCGAAGCCAGGGAATCAGCTGTCATCTCGAGATGATTTGGTGTACACGGACCTTTCCTCGTGTTGCTGTGCTCAACTTGGTGTTCCTCTAGACTTGGGACGATGTTCTCAGAGAATCTCTGGAGTTGCCTAAGGAAGTAAAGACTCTTGTCGTGTTTGATGGGGAATGCAGGCTGGGTCTGGAGCCAATGCAGGGGAATCGGGCCTCATCTCCAGTTGATTTGGGGTACTCAGAGCTCTTTCGTGTTGCTGCAGTGACCTCAGGGTTCATCTAGACATGTGACAGTGTTCTTGGGGACTCTCTGGAGTTCCATCAAGGAAGTCAAATCTCCTTTCTTGTTTGATAAGAAGCACGGAATTGCTCTGCAGGCAGTGCAGGGGAATAGGCCCTAATCTCTCGGCGAGGGGGAAATCTCGTTGTTTTTCTCGAGCTGTGGCCGTATCCTGGGGTATAATCTCATGTTACGGCGGGGATGGCCCTTCAAAACTCGTGTTTGTTCAGCGACATCAGGCCTCCTGTCTAGTTGTGAGAAACAACTCGGGATTCTCTTTGAGGCTTGCCAGGGCAATAGGGATGCCTCCCGAGGTGAGGCAGAAGACCCAGGTTCCCTTTCCAGTTACCACAGGGATTTAGGGATTCCTATCAATTTTCTAGGGAAGTCAGGCTTTGTCTCCTTTTGAATCATTGAACTTCGCATGCCTCTCGAGTTGTCAAAGGGATGTGAGCTCTCCTATCGAGATGAGGCAGGGACCTAGGTCTTTCTCTAGGATCTCCACAGGGAATTCAGACACCCTTCATCTTGTGAGATGAAAGACGAGCCTGCATTCATGTCACTGCAGGGAAATACGGCCTTTTTCGAGTCAGGGTATCTCGGTTTCCATTCCTCTTTTGGCAGCAAACTCAGGGTCCCTCCCACATACCTATAGCTGAGAGAAGCCTCATATTGAGGTGCTTGTGGAAAATTGCATTCCTCTTGAGTCGAAGCCAGGGAATCAGCTCTCATCTCTAGATGATTTGGGGTGCACGGAGCTCCTCTTGTTGCTGTGCTGAACTTGGTGTTCCTCTAGACTTGGGACGGTGTTCTCAGGGAATCTCTGGAGTTGCCGAAAGGAAGTCAAGCCACTTGTCATGTTTGATGGGGAACGTGAGATGGCTCTGGAGCCAATGCAGGGGAATCAGGCCTCATCTCGAGTTGATTTGGGGTACACAGAGCTCTTTCTTGTTGCTGTGGTAAGCTCAGGGTCCCTCTAGACTTGTGAAAGTGTTTTGGGGGACTCTCATGAGTTCCATCAAGGAAGCCAAGGCTCCATTCTTGTTTGATGTCAAACACGGAAATGCTCTGCATGCAATGCAGGGGACTAAGTTCTGATCTCGCAGCCAGGGGGAAGTCTCATGGTCTTTCTCGATTAGCAGCGGGAACCTGGGGTATATTCTCGAGTTACGCCTGGGATGGCCCTTCAAAATTCGTGTTTGTTCAGCGACGTCAGGGCTCTTGTCTAGTTATGAGAAACAACTCAGGATTCTCTTCGAGGCTTGGCAGGGAAATAGGGACGCCTCTAGAGGTGAGGTGGGAGACCCAGAGTCCCTTTCCAGTTGCCACAGGGATATTGGGATTCCTATCTATTTTCAAGTGTAGTCAGGCATTTTCTCCTTTTGAAGCACTGAACTCCACATGCCTCTCAAGTTGGCAAAGGTATGTGAGGCCTCCTGTCATGATGATGCAGGGCCCTAGGGCTTTCTCTAGGGTCTGCACAAGGGATTCAGACAACCCTTCATCTTGTGAGATGAAAGATGAGCCTGCATTTAAGTCACTGCAGGGAAATCCGGCCTTATTTTGAGTCAGGGCATCTTGGTGTCCATTCCACTTTAGGCAGCAAACTCAGGGTCCCTCTCACATACCTATAGCTGAGAGAAGCCTCCTCTTGAGGTGGTTGTGGAAAGTTGGCATTCCTCTTGAGTCAAAGCCAGGAAATCAGCTCTCATCTCGAAATGATTTGGGGTACACCAAGCTTTCCTCGAGTTGCTGTGCTCAACTTGGAGTTTCTCTAGACTTGGACAGTGTTCTCAGGGAATCTCTCGAATTGACTTAAGGTAAGCAAGACACTTGTCATGTTTGATGGGGAATGTGGGATGGCTCTGGAGCCAAAGCAGGGGAATCAGGCCTCATGTCCTGTTGATTTGTGGTACATGGACTTCTTTCGTGTTGCTGCAGTGAACTCAGCATCCCTCTGGAGTTGTGACAGTGTTCTTGTGGACTCTCTGGAGTTCCATCAAGGAAGTCAAGGCTCCTTTCATGTTTGATGGGAAGCACGGAATTGCTCTGCATGCAGTGCAGGGTAATAGAGCCTCATCTCTCGGCGAGGGGGACATCTCATTTTTTTTCTCAAGTATCGGCTGGAACCTAGGGTATAATCTCGACTTAGGCGGGGATGCCCCTTCAAAACTTGTGTTTGTTCAGCGAGGTCAGGCCTCCTGTCTACATGCAAGTGACAACTCAGGATTCTCCTCGAGGCTTGGCAGGGCAATAGGGACGCCTCTCGAGGTGAGGCGGGAGACTGAGGGTCCCTTTCCAGCAGCCACAGGGATATTGGGATTCCTATCAAATTTCAAGAGGAGTCAGGCATTTTCTACTTTTGAAGCACTGAACTCTGCATGCCTCTCGGGTTGGCGAAGGGGTGTGAAGCCTCCTATCATGATGATGTGGGGCCCTAAGGCTTTCTCTAGGGTCTCCACAGGGGATTCAGACATCCCTTCATCTTGTGAGATGAAAGATGAGCCTGCATTCAAGTCAGTGCAGGGAAATCCGTCCTTATTTCGAGTCAGGGCATCTCGGTGCCCATTCCACTTGAGGCAGCAAACTCAGCGTCACTCTCACATACGTATTGCTGAGAGAAGCCTCCTCTTGAGGTGCTTGTGGAAAGTTGGCATTCCTCTTGAGTTGTAACCAGGGGATCAGCTCTCATCTCGAGACGATTTGGTGTACACGGTGCTTTCCTCGAGTTGCTCTGCTGACCTTGGTGTTTCTCTAGACGGGGGACGGTGTTCTTGGGGAACCTCTGGAGTTCCCTATAAGAAGTCAAACCAGTTGTTGTGGTTAACGGGGAATGTGGGATGGCTCTTGAGCCAATGCAGGGGAATCGGGCCTCATCTCCAGTGATTTGGGGTACACGGACCTCTTCCATGTTGCTGCGGTGACCTAAGGGTCCCTCTAGACTTGTGACAGTGTTCTTTGGGACTCTCTGTAGTTCCATCAAGAAAGTCAAGGCTCCTTTCATGTTTGATGGGGAACCCGGAATTACTCTGCAATCAATGAAAGGGAATCAGGACTCATCTCTCGGAGAGGGGGAAGTCTCATGGTTTTCCTCGAGTTGCGACGAGAACCTGGGGTATATTCTCGAGTTACGACTAGGATGGCCCTTCAAAACTCCTGTTTGTTCAGCAACGTCAGGACTCATGTCTAGTTGCGAGGGACAACTCAGGATTCTCCTCGAGGCTTGGCAGGGCAATAGGGACTCTTCTAGAGGTGAGGCAGGAGGCCCAGGGTCCCTTTCCAGCTGCCACAGGGATATTGGGACTCCTATCAATTTTCAAGAGGAGTCAGGCATTTTCTCCTTTTGAAGCACTGAACTCCGGGTGCCTCTCGAGTTGGCAAATGTATTTGAGGTCTCCTGTTATGATGATGCGAGGCCCCAAGGCTTTCTCTAGGGTCTCCACTGGGGATTCAGACTTCCCTTCATCTTGTGAGATGAAAGACGAGCCTGCATTCAAGTCACTGCATGGAAATCCGGCCTTATTTCGAGTCAGGGCATCTCGGTGTCCATTCCACTTGAGGCAGCAAACTCAGGGTCCCTCTCACATACCTATAGCTGAGAGAAGCCTCCTCTTGAGTTGCTTGTGGAAAGATTGCATTGCTCTTGAGTCAAAGCCAGGGAATCAGCTCTCATCTCGAGATGATTTGGGGTACATGGAGCTTTCCTCGAGTTGTTGTGCTGAACTTGGTGTTTCTCTAGACTTGGACAGTGTTCTCAGGGAAACTCTGGAGTTTGCTAAAGGAAGGCAAGACACTTGTCGTGTTTGATGGGGAATGCGGGATGTCTCTGCAGGCAATGCAGGAGAATCGGGACTCATTTCCAGTTGATTTGGGGTACACGGACCTCTTTCGTGTTGCTGCGGTGACCTCAGGGTCCCTCTGAACTGTGACAGTGTTCTTGGGGACTCTCTGTAGTTCCATCAAGGAAGTCAAGTCTGCTTTCTTGTTTCATGGGGAGCATGGAATTGCTCTGCACAAAATGCAGGGGAATAGGGCCTCATCTCTCGGCTAGGGGGAAGTCTCACTGTTTTTCTCGAGTTGCGGCGGAAACCTGGGTTATAATCTCGAGTTACGGCGGGGATGGCCCTTCAAAACTCGTGTATGTTCAGCGACGTCAGGCCTCTTGTCTAGTTGCGAGGGACACCTCGGGATTCTCCTGGGGCCTTGAGAGGGCAATAGGGACCCCTCTCGAGGTGAGGCGGGAGACGCATTGTCCCTTTCCAGGTGCCACAGGGATATTGGGATTCCTATCAATTTTCATGAGGAGTCTGGCATCGTCTCCTTTTGAAGCCTTGAACTCCGTATGCCTCTCAAGTTGGCAAAGGGATGTGAGGCCTCCTGTTGAGATGAAGCGGGGACCTAGGGCTTTCTCTAGGGTCTCCACAGGGGATTCAGACATCCCTTCATCTTGTGAGATGAAAGACATGCTTGCATTCAAGTCACTTCAGTTAAATCCGGCCTTATTTTGAGTCAGGGCATAACGGTGTTCATTCCACATGATGCAGCAAACTCAGGGTCCCTCTCACATACTTATAGCTGAGAGAAGCCTCCTCTTGAGGTGCTTGTGGAAAATTGGCATTCCTCTTGAGTCGAAGCCAGGAAATCACCTCTCATCTCGAGATGATTTGGGGTACACGGAGCTTTCCTCGAGTCGCTGTGCTGAACTTGGTGTTCCTCTAGACTTGGGACGGTGTTCTCAGGGAAACTCGCGTAGCCTTAAGGAAGTCAAGACACTCGTCATGTTTGATGGGGAATGTGGGATGGCTCTGGTGCCAATGCAGGGGAATTGGGCCTCATCTCCAGTTGATTTGGCGTACATGGATCTCTTTCATGTTGCTGCAGTGACCTCAGGGTCCCTCTGGACTTGTGACAGTGTTCTTGGAGACTCTCTGGAGTTCCGTCAAGGAAGTCAAGGCTCCTTTCATGTTTGATGGGGAGAACGGAATTGCTCTGCATGCAGTGTAGGGGAATAGGGCCTCATCTCTCGGCGAGGGGGAAGTCTCATTGTTTTTCTCGAGTTGCGGCTGAACCTGGGGTATAATCTCGAGTTACGGCGGGGATGGCCCTTCATAACTCTTGTTTGTTCAGCGATGTCAGCACTCCTGTCTAGTTGCGAGGGATACCTCAGGTTTCTCCTCGAGGCTTGGCAGGGCAATAGGGACGCCTCCCGTAGTGAGGCAGAAGACCCAGAGTCCCTTTCCAGTTACCACAGGGATATTGGGATTCCTATCAATTTTCAAGAGGAGTCAGGCATCGTCTCCTTTTGAAGCATTGAACTCTGCTTTCCTCTGGAGTTGTCACAGTTATGTGAGGCCTCCTGTTGGGAACAGGCTGGGTCCTAGGGCTTACTCTAGGGTCTCCACATGGGATTCAGACATCTCTTCATCTGTGAGATGAAAGACGAGCCTGCATTCAAGTCACTGCAGGGAAATCCGGCCTTATTTCGAGTCAGGGCATCTCGGTGTCCATTCCACTTGAGGCAGGAAACACAGGGTCCCTCTCACATACCTATAGCTGAGAGAGGCCTCCTATTGAGGTGCTTGTGGAAAGTTGGCATTGCTCTTGAGTCAGAGCCAGGGAATCAGCTCTCATTTCGAGATGATTTGGGGTACATGGAGCTTTCTTCGAGTTGCTGTGCTGAACTTTGTGTTCCTCTAGACTTGGGACGGTGATCTCAGGGAATCTCTCGAGTTGCCTTAAGGAATTCAAGAAACTTGACTTGTTTGATGGGCAACACAGGATGGCTCTGGAGCCAATCCACGGGAATCGCGCCTCCTGTAGTGTTGATGTGGGGTACACGGATCTATTTCTTGTTGCTGCGGTGACCTCAGGGTCTCTGGACTTGTAACAGTGTTCTTGGGGACTCTCTGGAGTTCCATCAAGGAAGTCAAGGCTCCTTTCGTGTTTGATGTGGAACACGGAATTGCTTTGCTTGCAATGCAGGAAATCAGGCCTCATCTCGCGACGAGGGGCAAGTCTCATGATTTTTCTCGAGTTGCGGCAGGAACCTCTGGTATATTCTCGAGTTATCGGCGGGGATGGCCCTTGAAAACTCGTGTTTGTCAGCGATGTTAGGACTCCTGTCTAGTTGCAAGGGACACCTCGGGATTCTCCTCGAGGCTTGGCAGGGCAATAGGAACGCCTGTTGATGTGAGTTGGGAGACCCAGTGTCCGTTTCCAATTGCCACAGGGATATTGGGATTCCTATCAATTTTCAAGAGGAGTCAGGAATCGTCTCCTTTTGAAGCATTGAACTCTGCGTACCTCTCGAGTTGTCAAGGGCATGTGAGTCCTCCTGTCAAGATGAGGCCGGAACCTAGGGCTTTCTCTAGGGTCTCCACAGGGGATTCAGACATCCCTTCATCTTGTGAGATGAAAGACGAGCCTGCATTCAAGTCACTGCAGGGAAATCTGGCCTTATTTCGAGTCAAGGCATCTTGGTGTCCATTCCACTTGAGGCAGCAAACTCAGGGTTCCTCTCCCATACCTATAGCTGATAGAGGCCTCCTCTTGAGGTGCTTGTGGAAACTTGGCATTCCTCTTAAGTCAAAGCCTGGGAGTCAGCTCTCATCTCGTGATGATTTTGGGTAGACGGAGGTTTCCTCGAGTTGCTGTGCTGAACTTAGTATTCCACTAGACTTGGAACAGTGTTCTCAAGGAATCTCTCGAGTTGCCTAAAGGAAGTCAAGCAACTTGTCGTGTTTGATGGGGAACGCAGAATGGCTCTGGAGCCAATGCAGGCGAATTGGGCCTCATCTAGAGTTGATTTGGGGTACAGGATCCTTTGCAGTGTTGTTTTGGTGACCTCACGGTTCCTCTAGATTTGTGACAGTGTTCTTGCGGACTCTCTGGAGTTCCGTCAAGGAAGTCAAGGCTCCTTTCGTGTTTGATAGGGAACACAGAAATGCTTTGCACGCAATGCAGGGGAATAGGGCCTCATCTCGTGGCCAGGGGCAAGTCTCATGGTTTTTCTCGAGTTGCGTCTGGAACTAGGGCTATATTCTCCAGTTACGGCATGGAAGGCCCTTCAAAATTCCTGATTGTTCAGAGACGTCAGGACTCCTCTCTAGTTGCGAGGAAGACCTCAGCATTCTCCTCGAGGCTTGGCAGGGAAATAGGGATGCTTTTCGAGGTGAGGTGGGAGACCCAGGGTCCCTTTTTAGGTGCCACAGTGATATTGGGATTCCTATTAATTTTCAAGAGGAGTCAGGCTTTGTCTCCATTTGAAGCACTGAACTCCGCGTGTCTCTCAAGTTGTCAAAGGGATGTGAGGCTGGCTGTCGAGATAAGGCGGGGACCTAGGGCTTTCTCTAGGGTCTACACAGGGGATTTAGACATCCCTTCATCTTGTGAGATGAAAGACAAGCCTGCATTCAAGTCATTGCAGGGATATCCAGCCTTATTTCGAGTCAGGTCATCTCAGTGTCCATTCCACTTGAGGCAGCAAACTCAGGGTCCCTCTCTATACCTATAGCTGAGAGAAGCCTCCTCTTGAGGTGTTTGTGGGAAGTTTCTATTCCTCTTGAGTCTAAACCAGGGAATCAGCTCTCATCTCGAGATGATTTGCTGTACACCGAGCTTTCCTCGAGTTGCTGTGCTGAACTTGGTGTTCCTCTAGTTTTGGGACGGTGTTCTGGGGAATCTCTGGAGTTGCCAAAAGAAAGTCAAGCCACTTGTCATGTTTTTTGGGGAATGCGGGATGGCTCTGGAGCCAATGCAGTGGAATCGGGCCACATCTAGTGTTGATTTAGGGTATACGTAGCTCTTTCGTGTTGCTGGGGTGACCTCAGGGTCCCTCTAGACTTGTGACAGTGGTCTTGGGGACTCTCTGGAGTTCCATCAAGGAAATCAAGGCTTCTTTGGTGTTTGCTGGGGAACACGGAAGTGCTCTGCACGCATTGCAAGGGAATCGGGCCTCATCTCATGGCGATGGGGAAGTCTGATGTTCTTTCTCGAGTTGTGGTGGGAACCTGGGGTATATTCTCGAGTTACGGCAGGGAAGGACCTTCAAAACTCGTGTTTGTTCAGTGACGTCAGGACTCCTGTCTAGTTATGAGGGACACTTTGCGATTCCCCTCGAGGCTTGGCAACATAATATGGACGCCTCTGGTGGTGAGGCCAGAGAACCAGGGTCCCATTCCAGTTTCTACAGTGATATTGGGATTCCTATCAATTTTCAAGAGGAGTCAGGCATCATCTCCTTTTGCAGCTTTGAACTCCGTGTGACTCTCGAGTTTTCAAAGGGATGTGAGGCCTCCTGTCATGATGAGGCGGGCACCTAGAGCTTTTTCTAGGATCTCCACAGGGGATTCAGACATCCCTTCATCTTGTGAGATGAAAGAAGGGCCTGCATTCAAGTCACTGCAGGGAAATCCGACCTTATTTTGAGTCAGGGAATAACGGTGTCCATTCCACATGATCCAGCAAACTCAGGGTGCCTCTCACATACATATAGCTGAGAGAAGCCTGCTCTTGCAGTGCTTGTGGAAAATTGACATTCCTCTTGAGTTGAAGCCAGGGAATCAGCTCTCATCTCGAGATGGTTCGGGGAACAGGGAGCTTTCCTCAAGTTGCTGTGCTGAACTTTGTGTTCCTCTAGACTTGGGACAGTGTTCTCGGGGAATCTCTGGAGTTGCCTAAAGGAATTCAAGCCACTTGTCATGTTTGATGGGGAACACAGGATATCTCTGGAGCCAATGAAGGGGAATTGGGCCTCATCTCAAGTTTATTTGAGGTTCACGGAGCTCTTTCGTGTTGCTGTGGTAACCTCAGGGTTCCTCTAGACTTGTGACAGTGTTCTTGGGGACTCTCATGAGTTCCATCAAGGAAGTCAAGGCTCCCTTCCTGTTTGATGTGGAACACGAAATTGCTCTGCATGCAATGCAGGGGAATCAGTCCTGATCTCGCAGCGAGGGGGAAGTCTCATGGTCTTTCTCGAGTTGTGGCGGTTACCTGGAATATACTCTCGAGTTACCGCGTGGATGGCCCTTCAAAATTTGTGTTGTTCAGCGTCGTCAGGACTCCTGTCTAGTTGTGAGGGAGCACAACAACTCCCTTATTGAAGGCAACTCCATCTTTTGCTGAAAGTTTTATGTACATGAAGATGCAGCTGCCATTAGAGAGGGTGATGACAATCATGTGGGAAGAACATGTGGAAAAGAATTTCTTCCTTTGCTGAGCAGAAGGGATCCTTAGAATGGTCCAGATGATGTTTGTGTAGGAGAGAATCAACAGCACCCGGGTGACCACCAACGTCACAGCCACTAAAATGAAGTCAGCAAGCTCAAGGAGTCTTTTGTCTGAGCAAGAAATTTCTATGAGGCGTCCATAGTCACAAAAATAATGATTCAGGATATTGGAGGCACAGAAATCCAGTTGACTGGTCATGATGACTGGGGATAGGATGATGAGAAATCCAGCCAGCCAAGAGCAGAAGACTAGCTGAACGCAGATTCAGTTGTTCATGATGGTCATGTAATGTAAGGGTTTGCATATGGCCACACAGGGGTCATAGGACATGGCAGCCAGAAGGTAAAACTCTGTGGCCACAGAGAATATCACAAAGAAATACTGAGTGAAGCAGCCAGCAAAGCTGATGGTCTTGTTCCCAGTTAAGATACTGAATAGTAGCCTAGGAGTGAAAGTAGATATAAAGAAAATTTCTAAGAAGTTCCAGAGGAAGAAATACATGTGGGTCTGGAGGTGGGAGTCCAGTAGTGTGAGGATGATGATCATCAGGCTTCCTAAGGTGCTGATTATGTAGCTGAGGAGGAGAAGTATGAAGATGACACTTTGAAGCTCTGGGATGTCTGTTAGACCCAACAGAATGAATTCTGTCAAAGTTCGGTTTTTCATCGCTAATGATTCTGCCTGTGAAGCTGAGAAGAAGGGAAATGAGGTATGAAAAGGGCAGCAAAGCTCAGGAATATTGAGGGGAGGATGTGGGTTCCCCTTGAAATTTATTCATGGAAAATTCCTCTATCTAAGTTAACAGAATGTCTGTTGGTCTCAACTGGCCCTTCACAAAATATGTTTACCCAGATCCCCATGTAGGCAGCTTCCTTTTTGAAGCCTTTTTCTTGAAGCAATGAAATAGTCATCTGGCACTCCAAAATGCATCTTTTGCATATAAAGATTTACCCCTTTATCCACTCTTTGCTTTCCCCCCTCTCTGTCTATGAAACCCTTCTCCGAGATCTTGTAGGGATGTTTCATCTTTCGTTCATGTTGATGCTTTGATGATTTGCTTCATTGCTGTCTTCTTCAACATATCGGACACTTCCAGATCCATTTGCTCTGCAGAAGTGAATAGTTCTTTTTATATTCTGGCTTTTGTGCCTGGTGGCAGGTTTGGAGAAAGCTTTGAAATACTGAATTCTTTTTTGTATGAGACTTTTTCTCCTGGTTTAAACTGACAGAAGAGATTATAGGTAGCCAATAATTCTAGGAAAGCTTTCTTTAACTGCTTAAATATTCAGGGAGTAATGTTTACTGGACCAGGAACCTTTCTTATGCTCTTTTAGTTTTCAGGACATAGACGTTACTGCTACAGAAAAGTAGGAAAGAGCCAGCCTGGTCCCGTACAGACTAATATGGATTCCTCCCAGATAAAAACCTGCTAGGGTCAAGAATCATTTTAGGCATTTATCTTTGTTATAATCTTCTGGTATCACAGGAATTAAGGATCTTCAAGGGTGCTTATCTATAACAAGTTCATAGTGGAAGTCCCTGTTGCCCTTGGCCCACTGTGATCACTGGACTCTAATGTCAAGGCAATGTCACCCTCTGAATGGGAGGCTCAAGCTTCTGTTCACTTTTTGCTCCTTGGATAATTTTTCTACATTATCATTGAGAAATTTACATTTGTATTTCACAGAAATATAATCACAAGTCTGACTATATAAATTTTTGGAGGAGTTTATTACATTATTGTAATATAGAAGAATTGTAAAAGGTAAAAATTCCACCAATAGGTGAATAAGTAAATAAATTGTGACATTTTGTGTTTGGAATAAAATGGGGAAATTATCTGTATTGACTTTTCTATGTTTGCAATATATTGCTAGTGAAGTAAACACAATCACAAGTATATGTATTGTGAATTTTATCTGTGTAAGAAACTGGGAATTTATACATATGTTTCCAAATGTCTGGAAGAATTTTAAATGGTCAATGATAGTTATTTCTGGAGTGCCACTGATCACAAAATGAAAGTCTTTCTTTTTTCCTTTATCCCCATATTCATAATCTAAAAATTAAAAAATGAACCTGAATACGATTTTTAATGGTAAAAAACAGTAGTAGAAATCACATTCAGTTGGATGTCATAATCTGTCACCATAAAGTGATAAAACTGATGAACTGAGGGCATAGTCACTTTTTGACACTCAAAAAAGATGTTGAGGGATTTAACCTCTGGATGCATTACAGAGTCAAAATTGAGAAGTCAGATGTGGATAAGAAAGTAGGATAAAATGTAACATATATCCCACTTTTCTAGTACTATGCCATGCCCTGATTGCTCACAAAGCATACAGGTCTCAGGCAGGAGTTTGAAAAGAAAGAGTTTCTAGCTCCCTTTGCCTTTAATCAATCACTTGTTACTACCTTTTCTATAAGTTGATCCCATTTAGGATTGGATCTACAATCTCTGAAGTTGATACCTTATTTAAACTATTTGAAGAATAGAGGAATGTTTTGCTTCTCACAGTCTCTTTTTTTTTTCCTCCATTTGATCTGGACTTCTATACAATTTTTAATCAGTTTGAGTGATACACATTTTATTGAGTTTACTCAGCAGAGACATTGGGGAATAAATTTTTCTCTGGGGTCCCAGGTCAAGAAAACTTCAATTAGCCTTAATAAATAATGCTTGGAATTAACTTTTGACAGGTAACTAGGAAGATGTTTCAAAGAGACCCACGAGGACGCTGTTACAAGGGCATTAGTTACAGGGAAAAAGTCTTGTGGGAACTAAAGCAGTAATAATGATCATAATAAAAAAAAATGCAATGTTAGTTTATCAAGCATTTTACCAGAACTGAGCAGCGTTTTATTAACTTCCAGTCTTTTATAATTTTATGCTCACTACATTTGAGGCATTTGTTATTTTTAGGCTCTTGGCCCACCTAGTTAGTAGGCGTGTGACCTTAAGAAGTTTCTCTAGCCTTTCTGTGCCTCAGTTGCCTCATCTGTTAAATGGGGGTAAGAATAGTAATTGCAACATAAATCTATCATAAGAACTAAATGTGTTGATAGATGTGGACTGCTTAGAAGAGTGCTTGGTATACAGTAAATGGTAGACTAGTTATCATTATTATTACTCTTATTATTTTGCCCATTTTGCAGATGAGGGAATGAAGAACATAAAAGTTGTGTAGTTTTCCCAACATCACATAACAAGTACTCTGAATTATTGGCATCTGAGAGCTGGTTTACCGAATTCTGCAGCATGCCACGTGCCTCTTCAGGAGAATGAGGAATGCAGAAGTGGTATGGGCTTCTTACTCTCAGTGGCAGCACTGTTTCACCATGGGGGTGGGGGGTTTTAGCATTTATTTCAGAACAAATTCTTTCTTTGCTGTGTTGGACCATTGTTCTCTGTTTCTTGCTTTCTGATGAAAGGCAGGATATGCATCTATCTTCTCCTCCACGAACTTGAACTACCTTCCCTGATATTCCCTCCCCACTTTCTTTCTTTAAACTTTTTTTTTCATGTGGACAATTTTAAAAATCTTTATTGAACTTGATATAGTATTGCATTTGTCTTATGTTTTGGCTTTTTGGCCGTGAGGCATGCAGGGTCTTAGCTCTCCACCAGGGATGAAATCTACTTTCCCTATGTTGGAAGGCAAAGTCTTAACCACTGGACCACAAGGGAAGTCTCCCCTAACCCCATTTTCTTTTTGATTCTGCATCTCTTCTATTCATATACTTGGAATCCACAGATCATTTACATGGAAAACTCAATAGTGGACTGATCTTCAAGGATCTTCAAGGATCACAGAATCATTGAAAGGGAGGTCCATAGTGTTGTTATACTTGACTCTGGTCAAGAGAGCAAATGGTACTGGAGTTTCCTCTTGAGTTTGGTGAGAAGAATGGTTTCTATTTTCAGGATTGGTCTAAGATAAATCTATGAGATAATGAAGTTTGTCTTTAGTTCTCCATAGCAAATGTGCAGTTACTCTTTAGCTGTAGGCAGAGTGACTTAAAAAATGAAAGCTGTAAATATGCTTTTGAGACTGATAATGTGTAGCTGACCAAGAGTTTTCCAACCTTTAGACCCCCAATAGGAGAAACAAAACAAGCTAATGGAAGTGGCAGAAGGACAAAAGTGTGTAAACCAAGACAGGAGAGATACCGGAGGTGGATTCTTCAAAGAAGCAAAGAACGAGAATATAAAAAAGAAGCCAAGATGGTGTAAATGTGTGAGAAAAGAGATAAATGTGGTCAGTCAGAAGTTGACACAGAAAGATTATTTTGTATTCAATATGTGAGATCCTTTCTTCCCAGCCCACGTTCCCCTAAGAGAATCTTTCTTGGTAGCTCCTTGACCACTGGTGATTGGAACTTGATAGCACAAGGGCCAAGCTGTCATAATTAGAATCTCTTTCCTGGGTAGGAAAGTATTTTAATACTTTTAAGTATTTAAAGTATTTTTAAGTATATTTTAAGTATTTAAAATATATTAAGTATTTTAAAGTATTTTAATACTAATACAGTATTTGAGTTTGCTAACGGTATGCAGTCACTTATGGAAGAAGATTTAGATTTTATGGGGCAGGCATAAAGGGCTATGTCACAGTGGATGAAGGCCAAGAAAGAGCTCCTGCTTCTGCCTGGCTCAGCCAATAAATAGTTAACACCTTGTCTGGCTATATTTACTTAAGTATCCCTGGCATACTAAACGGAGTGGGAAAAGGTGCTGTTTGGGCTAGACAGCTGATATGGAAAAGAGATGGTTATTCTTCACCACTTAACAGGTGGGGGAGATTAAACAGGAGAGTGTCAGCAAACAAAGAAATGTCACCAGAGGCGTCTGAAGAAACGGCCTCAAGCAGTGGGGCCTCTTTGCTCTTCTTTCCCTTCTATGGAGTCTACACCATTCCTTGCAAACTCCTGTACACTTAATAATAGTGGGCATGACAGCGGTTTGCATAAGCTGGGGACGTAGCAGGTGCTCAATAAATATTAGCCTTAATTGAAGCAGACGTTTCTGTTCTCCTGTTTGTATTTCTGTCAGGTCTGCAAAGACAAGCTTTGGCTGTAATAGATTCAGTACTTGGAGGGCATTACCACAGCTCAAGAGGAAGGAAACCACTAATGAGGAGAAACTGCAGCAAGAGGAACAGGATGAAAGAGGAACACATATTTTTATTCCTACAGGAAATAATTGCCTAGAAATTGCATAAACTTTCCCAAGTTGTGGGGAGCCGGCCTGACTGCTCAGGCCCCTTCTTGGCCCTGAGAGAGATCAAGAGGTCTCTCTCTGTCCCGCCACCCCTGATTTGTTAAAGTGCAGGTTGGCCTTTCTTACCTCCCTCAAGGAAATTGCTGCAGCGACCTTTTACCCATTTTCCTGACCCTGACGAGATTGTCAGGCTCCTGTGTATGGTTTATGTCTAGATAATCTTTAACTGATTGTAATCACACTAAGACACCAGTGGCATGCTCTGATAGTCTTAAAGAGTTGAGATAAAATTCCTGAGCGAAATCTAATGTTTGCGATTCTGTACCTATGCATTGTCTTTGATCTAAATTTAGTGAGTCCTGTTAGCATATATATGTATGTTACCCCTCAATAAAGTCGTTGGTTTCAGCCAAGAGCTGGCTCCGTCCCTCTCAACCCCATTCTTTCTGAAGTCTTTATTTCTGAGGTATTTCGTCAATTGCGTTCATGGCCGGTTCGTTTGCTGGCAGGTTCCGGCACCAAGTTAAAAAAGAATACTGTACTTTGAATTCCCTCTAAAGCACATGATCTAGTGACCACGTTTTTACCCCCAAGTTGAGTCGTTTGGCATAGTAAATGGAATTACAACCAAAGTCAGTATAGTTTTTCCATTGTGTGTCTCCTTTCATCAGTGGGTTTCAAAGGGTTGATGTCCCTGGTGCTCTAGTGGCTAAGACTCCAGGCTCCCAACATAGGGAGCTGGGTCAGGGAACTCGATTTCACATGCCACAACTAAAGATCCTGTGTGCCACAGCTAAGACCCAGTACAGCCAAATAAATTTTTTTAAAGTTTTGTTTTTTTAAGTCCCTCATGTCTTAAACATTCGTCCATTTCCTTACCCAGACTCTCAGACTGGGAAGAAGGTCTATAGAAGGCTGGGAAGCACAGTTCATCATGCTGCATGTCTGTGTGTGCACACGGGCACATGGGCCTGCAGTCCAAGCCAGGAAGAGAAAAGGCAGGGGCGTAAGACGTGAGTGATGGTACCACTGAAAGCAGAACGGACCGATGTGATGGAGTCGAGCAATATAATAAAGGAAGGACAGAGACACATCTCAGCAGGGAGGTCACATTACACGAATGACTCGTCTCAGGAGTGTGGTCCTGGGCAGGACGTCTTAAAGGCTGAACTGGGTAGGAGAGGTTACACGAGGGAGAAATAGGCAGGGAGAAGACTTGGGAGGACGTTGCAACAACCCACGTGGGAAGCAATAAGAGGCCGGTCCCTAGTGTGAAAAGGTGGGACACAGCCATAATGAGAGGGAGGGAGGAAGAGAGTGGGGGGCGGGGGTAGGAAGGAGAAGGATGAGAAAATGGGGGGAGGAAAGAGAAAGGGCTGAAGTGCCAAAGAATTGATGTTTTGAACTGTGGTGTTGGAGAAGACTCTTGAGAGGTCCTTGGACCAGAAGGAGATCAAATCATTCAATCCTAAAGGAAATCAAACCTGAGTATTCATTGGAAGGACTGATGCTGAAGCTGAGGCTCCAATACTTTGGCCACTTGATGCGAAGAGCTGACTTGTTGGAAAAGACCCTGATACTGGGAAAGATTGAAGGCAGGAGGAGAAGGGGACACAGAGGATGAAATGATTGGATGACATCATGGACTCAATGAACATAAGTTTAAGCAAGCTCTGGGAGTTGGTGAAGGAAAGGGAAGCTGGGTGTGCTGCAGTCCATGGGGTCACAGAATTTGATTTCAGTCCATTATGCTGCTTTTTTGCAAATGGACTCACTTTGTTTTTCTTTACAAAGTCAATTAATTAATTTTAGAATTAGCATAATTGAATACAACATTGCCTTAATAGAAGATAATGGGTAAATATTTATATATATATTACAAAATGATCACCATAATAAGTCTAAGTACTATCTGTCATTGTACATAGTTATATAATTTTTCTTGTGATAAAAGCTTTTTAAGATCGACTCTCCTAGCAACTTTCAAATATACAATACAGTACTAGTAACTATAGTTTCCATACTATATAGTTCATCTCCATAACTAATTTATTTTTTAACTGGAAGTTCATATATTTTGACTCTCTTTACCCATTTCTCCCAGCTCCATCCCCCACCTTTGGCAACCACCAGTCTGTTCTCTGTACCTATGAGTTTAATTTTATTTTATTTATTGATTTATAAAATTGTTTATTACAGAATAGTTGATTGACAGTGCTGTTAGTTTCAGGTGTGCAGAAAATTGACTCAGTTGCGCATAAACACACATCTGCTCTTATTTAGATTCTTTTCCCACATAGGTTGTTACAGGGTATTGAGTAGAGTTCCCTGGGCTATATAGTAAATCCTTACTAGTCATCTATTTTACTTTTTATTAAATGCTTTGTTTTGCGTTAGAATATCCAATTAACAATGTGATAGTTTCAGGTAGACAAAGGCAAAGGGACTTAGCTACACATATATACACATATATACATATATACATATACACACATATACACATATGTGTATATACATGTACATATATGTATATGTATATATACAAACATATGTACATGTATCCATTCTCCCTCAAACTCCCCTTCCATCCAGGCTGAAACATGACATTAAGCAGAGATCCCTGTGCCATATAGTAAGCCCTAGTTATCTATATTATATATAGTAGTAATGTGTACATATTATTCCCAATCTCCCAATTTATCCCACTCCCCCTTACCCCACCTGGTAACCATAAGTTTGTTTTCTATATCTGTGACTCTATTTCTGTTTTTTAAAGTATGTTCATTTGTACTTTATTTTTAGATTCCATATGTAAGGAGTATTATATGATGTTTGTCTTTCTCTGCCTGTCTTACTTCAGTTAGTATGATAATCTCTAGATCCATCCATATTGCTGCAATTGGCATAATTTCATTCTTTTTAATGGCTGAGTAATATTCCATTGTTTATATCTACCTATCCACACCACATCTTCTTTATTCGTTCTTCTGTCAATGGACTTTTAGTGTGTTTCCATATCTTGGCTATTGTAAACAGTGCTGCAGCAAACACATGTAAGTGAGATCAAGCATTATTTGTCTTTCTCTATCTGATCTATTCCACTTAGCATAATGCCCTTAAGGTCTATCTATGTTGTTGCAAATGACAAGATTTTCTTATATATGATAATTTCTTAATTCATTCATCTGTTAGAGGATACTTATGCTGTTTCCATATCTTGGCTATTGTAAATAAGGCTTCAGTGAATGTGGGGGGACAGGTATCTTTTCAAGTTAGTGTTTTTATTTTCTTCAAATAAATACCCAGAAGTGGATTTGATGGATCATATGATTGTTTTACTTTTAATTTTTTGAGAAAACTCTATACTGTTTTTCATAGTGGCTGAATGTAAATTGGCTTGCATTGAATGACTTGCCACCCCAAACCAAAAAGCTCTAAACTGCAATAAAACAGGCACTTCTATCAGTGTCACTCAAACGTCCCAACCCCCCAAACTTACTCACTGTAGAGGGTTTGGCTACCTTATCTTGTTCCTTTTGGAACAAGAACTCCTTTGGAACTCCTTTTGGAGTCCCTGAATCAGTCTTTGTTCATCTGTTTCTGCTGCAAAAAACTGCCTTCTCTGGCTGCACATTTCACAACTTTAGGTTGGCAACTGCTGGCTGTATCATGGATTTTTCTTGGAATAAGTGTTTTTACAAATCCCGAACCTTTAACTCTGCACCAGTTGTTCATTATGCCTTGGGTCTATGAGGCAGCACCCCACAAACTTGGCATGGCCACAGAGGCCTCATTATTCAAATGAAAATGCTAATTAGAGAGCCAAACCTGGGTCTTCTGGCATATCCCACCCACAAGAGGAAATGATTTCCATGTCCTCAATACTTTGCTAGATGCAGTGGTGCCTGAAGAGGTCACTCCTCACCAATATCCATTGGTCACTTGGGGAGCCTCTTAGAATCAACTGAGTGATCAGGAAATGGAATTTGTATACTTTATAGATTCAGCACCAACATCACACAGGGTGAAGCCCACTGAAAATCTTCTGCACTCGGGCATCCGTAATCAAAGGTGGGACCCAGGAGTCAGCACAGTCATTTTATTTATTTTAATTGGAGGCTAATTACTTTACAGTATAGTAGTGGTTTTTGCCATACATTGACATGAATCAGCCATGGGTGGACATGTGTTCCCCATCCTGAGCCCCCCTTCCACCTCCCTCCCCATCCCATCCCCTCTGGGTCATCCCAGTGGACCACAGAATAGTCATTTTAATATTGGAGGATGTGATGGACAACAATTGTCCCCTTCACATTTTTATAGACTCTTGGTCTGTTGCCGATCATATGGCCACATGGTCTGGCTAACGGCAACAACAACAATCCCTTATCTAAGTTGTTTCACACTCTCCTTTTGGGTAAAGAACTCCAGGTATTTCTTGCATCACAGATACCCAAAATGCAAATCAAGGTCACATACTAAAATTCAACTTTCAGAGCCTCATTACAATGCACAGACTGATAAATTAGCTTGAATTTCTGAAACATGCACTGGTACAGTCTCAGATCTGATGCACTAATCTCTTCCTGGTGGGCCCATGAAATGCCAGTCTGTAGTATGGCCTCTGCCTTCAAGGCCTGAGAAGAATTAAATGGACTTCCCTTTTCCAGTGGGAACATAAGATAACATAGTGACTAGCCCATGCATCTTATGAGGGAAAACATGCCCCTGCCTATATAATGGGAGAAGATTATCTCCCTGGGGGATGGCCCTTAGCCAGTGGCAAATAGATTTATGAGGCCACTGACTCCCTCTGCTGTTAGTTACTATTCTTAGATCATGGTAGACACTTGTAAATAGTATTCCCCTCTCCTTCCAGACATGCTACCATTGAAGCCACAATACAAGACCTCAGTGAGGCTTTTCTTATACTTTTACTAAAATGAACTAAAGCTCTTGTTGGTAGTTTGTCAAGAGACTATGCTGGAAAATGCATGAATTAATTAATGATCTCAAGGGAGCCTGACTCAGAACAATGTTGCCCAACACATTTTTTGGTTCTACTGATGATAAATTTGGTCTCTCTGATATTCAGCACAAGTTGAGCATGTTTCCCCATGTTAGCCTAAATGTTGAAGCCATTTAGGTCATCAGAGGCTAAACTGATGGTGACCACAGTCCTTGAGACTTCAGATTCTGCCCCTGCTTCAGCAAGGTTGCCATCCTGTGTTCCATTCAGCATCTTCGGCCGACTTGTTGCTGATGCCAGCTCTCAAAATCTGTGTACTGCTGTTCACTATTCAGCTCTCAGTTCTCTAATGAGAAGAAAATGATCCTTATTCTAATACTCACATGCTGGTGATCAGGTACGGGGGACTCTTACTGATTTGCTACCTCCTGGGGGTGTGCTGCTCCTGTCTTCATTATCCTGCAGCAGGTCTGAAATCCAGCTCCCTCAGACTAGTGCACTCTCTGCTGTGATCCTGGGGAAAAGGGTCCTGGCCTTTGGGGAACCACAACTTCGAGCAGTGGCAGGCCTCTATAACAACTCTAGTGGAAAAGTGTTCTAAGAAGATATAATAGGAAATCACATTATGCACCATCCTTGCAACGTTCTTATCCTCCTAGGTAAACACAATACCATTGAGGAAATAGCTCAACAAATTCAAAACACAGGATTAACCAATGAAGAAGGGGCAAATATGGGACACATTATGTGAACCAATTATATTTTCATCTCCAATTCTCAAGCTTGTCTTATAAAAATTGTTCAACTGCACAAAGCAAACTTTTTCTCCTGTGGATTAAAATGACTGGAGGACTCTTGTAGCAATCATAGAACATTCCAGGAATGATATGTACACATTTTATATGTATACTCTTGGAGTCTGCTTACTTTGAGGGGACCAGATATTCACTAATTTTCCACAATCCAATCTTTATAAATTTATGGGAATGATTATAAAAGATTTCCAAAATTTCACATTACCTACTCTCCCAGTTGATGATATATGCTAGGTAAAGGCTCACTTGTTGGTGGGTACAACTCACTTCCTCTTAAGGCATTTATCTGGACAATAATACCTGCTGTATTTGTATTTGTAGCTTCTGTATTTGTATTTGTAGCATCTGAGATAATCTTTATCTGATAATAACCCTTATCTGTGGCTCTCAGGAATTGTTTTTACATGTTGAAACCACTTATTGTTTAATTTTATGATACACAGAAGTATTTTGAGTCTTGGTTTTTGATTTATTATCTTTTTGTAATGTTCTCCCATTGTTGTAATTCTTGTTGAGTGGTTATAACCCATTTTACTCTTAAAAATTACATCTCATTTCACATTTTAATCCATTAACCAACAGTAAATATAAGACAACTGTTGAACATACACAGAAGGCCACTTGTACAGATGGAGTAGGAGGATGGAAGCCTTAGAAGTGAGGTCTCTAGGATGAAAGAGAATTCAATAGAATGTTTAACAGACAAACATTTGAAAATAAGATATGGCAAAGAGTGTCAAATAAAAATATAATTATGTGTTGCTAGACAATAAAAAAAGCTGTTCAAGAAAATAATGTAATTGTATGGTACCACTTGTGTTTATTGAAGAAGGAAATGGCAACCCACTCCAGTATTCTTGCCTAGAAAATTCCATGGACAGAGGAGCCTGGCGGGCTACTCCATGGGGTTGCAAAAGAGTTGGACACGACTGAGTGATGGAGCTAATTTCTTTAAAATGTTCAAAGTCTCCCACCTGTGCATTTAAAATACAATTGATGTATAACATAGGGATCTGTACCCAGTGCTAGGTGACAACCTAGAAGGGTGGGATGGGTTGGGTGGGAGGAAGATTCAAGAGGAAGGGGACATATGTATACTTATGGCTGGTTAATATTGTTGTATGGCAGAAGTCAATTATCCTCCAATTAAAAATAAATTTAAAAAACACAATTGAGGAAGCTTTTCAAAAGAAATCATGACACTAATTCTAGGGAAAATATAAAACAGCACAGATGGTGGATTATTATTATGAAAAGAGGCACAATGAAATGCTTCTGCTTGCCAGGCAAGTAGATTCAAGATTTTCCTTGTTCTCATTATTTCCTTCAGTGTCTACCTTGCATGTCTAAAAACTTTAATTTCTTTTTAAATTAGGTATGACAGTCTTTTCCTTCTCCATATGACCCCTCGTTGTCTGGCATTACTAGATTGAAATGATTTTGAACTTCAGTTATAAAACTTTGAAAGTATAGTGAACCTTTTTAACATTGTCAATTCGACTGCTTTGCTTCCAGTTCCGATAATTTTTAATCCTAAAATTTCTGACTTCCAGGGGGATGTTTTACTTCCTTTTCTATAATATCTCTATTTCCTTTCTTCCCTCTTTCCTTTTTCCTTCCCTTCTTCTCTTTCCACTGTCTCCTTCCTCCTCCTCTTTCATCTCTCTGATGGCTACTATTGGCAGACTTTATTTCAGAATATCCTTGATTAGAAACTATTTTTCTGTTTCCTAAGTCTGTGCTCTTCAGTCACTCTGAGATAAAAGCTAGACATTTATGACCAAACCTCCCTTGTTGCTTGGATAGCGTGCTCAAATCTACCTTTAAGTTAATCTTACATCTCACGTGTCCTGAAGCTGAGTCCACTGGCACACCAAGAAACAAACGCTTCTCACACATTTGTTTTTCATCTTTGTTTCAAGACAAACTTGATTAAATATAACTTGTGAGTATCAAGCTGACAAATGCTTTTTCTGTTGAATCCTTCATTTGATTTATGGCTTTATCAACCATGCAGTCTTCCAAGCTGGAGAACTTTCTCATCTCATCCACTACATTGCTTGAATTGAGACTGTAATTGTGTCCTTTCTCTCTATCTGATGGACCATAATGAAACCTTTATTATTATTTGCTTGAATGCTATTCTTGGTTAATTGCTTGTCACTCACCTTGTATGTAACTTTATTATGTTAATACATTACATTAGTACATTACATTGCATACATCACATTACATACATTACATTAAAACATTAATAAAGTTAATTTTTTCATTGCTTTATTATATTCCTCATAAAGCAAAATTGATATATCACTTTCTTATCATTTCTCTTGGCTCAGTAATACTTAGTTAACTCTTAAATGTGCAATAAATATCTTTACACTGGGCTCCTACCATTCACTCTAAATTAATATCCTCCTACTGTTCCCATTATACACCATTTTTGCCTCTCAAATGTCTCAAAAGTGAGAAATCAAATGTCTCAAAAGTGATAAATCATGATATTAAGAGCAAATCATGTTTTATGGCATCTCATTTATTTCTTTGTAATATCATTTAATAAGCTTCATTATAATTTATGTGCTTTTATATATCTCTATGATACTGGCCTGGAGGTTCTTAGAAATTTGGGAGCTATGTTTCTTGTATTTCTATTCTCAATGCCCAGAATATCCCTTGAAACTTAGTCAACGCTTATTAGATAGGTATTAACTCAATTATTTGCTAATTTTGTTAATCAACATAATAAATTCTGATTATTAAAATTTTGTATTTTTTTTACTGTGTTCTTAGAAGCTTGCTTCACCTGCTGATTCCTTAGGGTATAAATAAAAGGGTTCAACAGAGGGCTAACTGAAGTCATGAGCAGAGATATTTCCTTGTTGAAATCCCCTCCTTTTTTTTGGTGATGGATTCATGTATAAAAAGATGCAGCTGCCATAAGAGAATGAGATGACATCATGTGGGAGGAACAAGTGGCAAAAGCCTTTTTCCTTTGCTGGGCAGAAGCAATCCTCAGAATGGTCCTGATAACCTATGTATAACAAAGTGTCACCAGCAAAAGAGTAACCACCAGGGTCAAAACAGCTAAGAAGATGACTATTAATTCTAAAAGGCTTGTGTCTGAGCAAGCAACCTCTAAGAGGGGTCTATAGTCACATAATACTGATTCAGAATATTGGAGGCACAGAAATCCATCTGGCTTATCAGGATAATTGGTGGCAAGATAGCCAGGGCTCCCCCTAACCAGGAGCAGAACACAAGTTGTATGCAGACTCTGCTGCTCATGATGGTCAGGTAATGCAGGGGGTTGTAGATGGCCACATAGTGGTCATAGTACAAATAAGTCAGGAGGTAAAACTCTGCTGCCCCAAGGAGTATAGCAAAAAAAAAAATAGAGTCAAGCAGCCAGCAAAGCTGATGACTTTATTTCCTGTTGTCAAGCTGGTCAGAAGCCTGGGACTAAAAATAGATGTGAAGGAAATTTCTAAGAAGGAGAAATTCTGGAGGAAGAAATACCTGGGAGTCTTAAGGTGAGGGTCTACCAGAGTGAGTATGATGATTGTCAGATTTCCTAAGATGTTTAGCAAGTAGGAGAGGAACAGAAAGAGGAATATCACCACCTGGGTTCAGGTGGATTTGTGTGGCTCAACAGAATAAACTCAGTAAACGTGGTTCAGTTTTCATTGTTGACCTTCAGTAGATCTAAAGGGAAAAGGGAAGGTCAGTGATGAAAACTAGAGTTTCTCAGGCTAGGAAAAATGAAGTTAATTACAACCAACAGATCAGGTCATATTATCAACTCTTCATCCAAATTGGCCCAAAGTGGCATCCCACTAGACTAGGGTTGGCACATTGGAAGACCCAGAGTTCCTATGTAAGTGGCTTGATTCATAAAGCTATTTTTTGGCAAGTGAATATTTTAATGGATCAATATTTTCACACTAAAACATGAATAAAATTGCATAAACACAAAGAATGATCTAAAATACACACTGGAATGATATGCATAGAGAATTCATATAATGGAGTAAAAACACCAAAACATAAAACATCATTTCAATTAATAAAGCTTTTGTCAGGTCTCCTATTCCTGGGTTCTTAACACAGACATGTCACACAAGAATGACTCTGACTGTACCTGTTCTTTCTTATAAAATATTCATAAATTTCCTACATTTAAATATTTTTTTTCTAATTTTAGTTCTCTGTCTCTTTTACTTCTATGTTCTTGGCATAAATTTTTTTTCTTTGTTCCTCTTTTCTCTTCTTGGTGTGTTCCCCTTCATATACTACCTAATATTTCATCATATATGTAGCTGATCCTCATCTCCTTCACAGTCTAGTTGCCTGGTTTCCTCTTTAAAATAAACTGTGGAAATTCTCCCAGTACAGGCAATGCTATAAACCCCAAATCCAAAGCTGTTTGTTTTTGCTGCCTTCCTGAATTTTTTTTTGGATGAATGTCTATTTGGCCTTTAAGATTATGAGACTGTTTCAGAATGCTATAATTTTTTACCATAAGTCTTTTCCTATGTCCAGGCTTCTGCCATCACTAAATTGTATTGATATGCATTAAGCCTTATGCTTTATGGGCTTCCCTGGTGCCTCAAATGGTAAAGAATTTGCCTGCAATGCAAGGGACCTGGGTTTGATCCCTGGGTCAGAAAGATCCCCTGGAGAAGCGAATGGCAACCCATTCTAATATTCTTGCCTGGAGAATTCCATGGACAGAAGAAACTGGGAGGCTACAGTCCATGGCCTTTGCAAAAAGTTGGACATGGTTGAGCGACTAATACTTTCACTTTTCACTTACACATTATTGCCAGAGTCCTTTGGGCACTAATTTGTCATACAACTGGGGAGAGAGATACTGTGGCAGTCATAGGACATAGCTCCCAGAATGGATTTTGCTCAAAGTTTTGAAGACTGCTGAATGGTATCTAGGAATAGAGGCTGGTTATAAATCTCAAAAATATGTGTTTCCACTGTTCTTGGAGCACAGAAATGAAGAAATTGATGCCAGTATTATTGGTTATAGTTGTTCTTTGTAGATATATTGGTAGTCACTGCTGTTGCTAAGTCGCTGCAGTCGTGTCCGACTCTGTGTGACCCCATAGAAGGCAGCCCGCCAGGCTCCCCATCCCTGGGATTCTCCAGGCAAGAACACTGGAGTGGGTTGCCATTTCCTTCTCCAATGCATGAAAGTGAAAAGTGAAACTGAAGTTGTTCAGTCATGTCCGACTCTTAGCGATCCCATGGTCTGCAGCCTACCAGGCTCCTCTGTCCATGGGATTTTCTAGGCAAGAGTACTGGAGCGGGGTGTCATTTCTTTCTCGATTGGTATTCACTAAGGAAGGCAAATTTGATAGTTACATATTTTTGCACCTGTAGCCTTATCTGATTAAAAATATTCTTGCAGCAAAGGACATTTTAAAGGATCCTTTAATCACCTGTATGGTTAGTTATAAAAGTCATATACTTTCAGACGTCAATGATACCCCATGATGGCCATATATGAATACAGAGACCAGGTAAGATGAAACCTGAATCTGGTTTCCTCAGATCTGGGTCTTATTTCCCTGGTTGTACTCACCTGAAATTTTTAACAGTAGCTTTACATTTTCTTTCAGAATTTCACAATGGTAAAATTTCATGGTCTATGTCCACTAATGATTACATCAGTGATTTTAGAAACTATAAACTTAAAGGGCTTATATTGTTCACAGTACTATCATTTTGGTGGTCTGTTTACCTGGTTGATACTAAAAGATGAATCAAAAGTGAGATCCACATATGAGTCTACAAATAGCAAAAAATTAGCATAATTTATTTGCATTGTCTTGCCTTATCCTGCCATGCTCTTTCATGGAAGTACTCAACCTTATAAGGCTTACCTAAATAGTAAGTGAATTATTTTTCTATTACTTCAAATAATTCAAATTAGATTAAACCTCAGTTCTTGAGACATAGAGTTCTACTAACAAGGGCAAAATAACATACCAAAAATTTATAAAAAGTAGCAGTGATAGGATTAAAAAGGAGGACTGATCAGACTGAAAATGCTCTAAATTTTCTGATCTGTGATAAATTATGTTGCTCTCCTTAGAAGCCAAGATAAGGACTTCTTTGCAGATCCTGTTTTATCAACAGTGACCCAGGTTTTATCTGTTCCTCTTAGGTAATGCACATGGAGATCAATTTCCCTAAGAAGCTAAAGGTGCCCTGTGGACTCAAGTTCGGAGGTGTTAATGAGCATCAGTTGTTGACAACTTTGTGAGCAAGTTGTAGACACATATTTGAGAGAAGAAGGGCCAAGGAGAGTATCAAATTATCACATTGTACATCTTAAAGTTACACAATATTATGTGTCAATTATATTTCAATATATTTGGGAAAAAGAAGACCAAAAAAAAAAAAAAATGCAGTGAGAGAGTCAGCTACAGCCTAAGAATCTGAGAGAGAAGATGAAAGTAATGAGGTGAGACCTTTGAAGATGGCTAGAAAAATTACCATTTGGTTATCACTGAAACATGCTACCACACTGGTGACACAATTTGAGGGTCATTGAAGAGCCCCACATTCTGAAAATAC